>SKCR01017999.1:0-198391 GCA_019454045.1 Zanthoxylum bungeanum | reverse complement strand
TCACCCATGTAGAAACTCTTTTTAACTCTCCTTTTGTTCCCACTCACGTTCACTCACACTCCATTGGGAACCCCCACGGCCTTGGCCTTATTTTTTTACCAGATACACCACTCTCACTAGTCTCACGGGTGGTGCTTCCCTTCGCTCTCTCTTTGTCACGCTCAAGTTGCAACTTAACCCGATCTTCATGGACTTGTGCAGGTGTAAGTGGGTATAATGTAATGGGTTTTCCCTTATGTTGAAAAGAGTACTTGTTCTTGAACCCATCATGAATAACCTTCTTATCAAACTGCCACGGTCTACCCAAAAGAATATGTCATGCATGCATCTGTATCACATAATATAGGACATCATCTGTGTATGGCCCAATGGTAAAGCTCAACAATACCTGCTTTGTCACACTTATTTCCCCACAATCATTTAACCACTGCAACTTGTAAGGCTTCGGGTGTCTCAAGCAACTCAACCCCAATCACTCAATCAAAGCTGTGCTAGCAACATTAGTACAACTGCCCCCATCTATGATCATACTACACCCCTTGCCATTCACACATCACCTAGTATGGAATATGTTCTCCTCTGCTGAACACTCTCATCCTCTACAACATGTGCACTCAAAGCAAGCTTGACAACTAAAGATAAGTTATTCAGCAGGTATGCAGCTCCCTCATGATCACTAGCATCCTCCAACTCTGGCATCTCCTCCTCAACCTCACTATCGGTAGAGTACACCTCTCCACACTTTTTATCAATCACTAAGGTACGCCTATTGGGACATTGTAAAGCATAGTGTCCCAGGCCCAAACATTTGAAACACTTTACATCCTTAGTTCTTGTAGCTGAACCCTCAGGGTTTGGTCTAGTTTTGCTCGGTTCTGCAGCCTCTTTACCCTTGGCACTAGGTTCGGACCTAGGCTTATTAAAGCCTCCACTGAACTTGCCTCTAGGCTTGTCAAAGCCTCCATCTCGCTTCTCATTCAGAACCCATTTTCCCTTCCATGCAGAAGTAGCCTGGGTACCAAATCTGGATGTTGACCTTTTCTTGAGTTGTCTTTCTACCTTGATAGCCATGTGAAGCATATCCTCCAAATCAACATAGTGATGCAACTCCACCATGTTTGCAATATCTCTATTCAAGCCCCCTAGAAACCGTGCCATAGTAGCTTCTGCATCCTCAACTACATTTGCCCTGATCATGGCAACTTCCATCTCGGTGTAATAGTCCTCAACACTATTGGTCCCCTGATACAGATGTTGTAGTTTCTGATACAATTCCCTATAGTAATGGCTGGGTATAAATCTCTTTCTCATGAGACCTCTACGTTCTGCCCATGTCTGAATCGGTCTCTCATAATTTCTCCTCCGAGTAGAGACAAGCTGATCCCACCAAATCATAGCATAATCGGTAAACTCAATTGCTGCCAGATTGATCTTCTTCTCGTCTGAGTAGTGATGACAGCTGAAAATCAATTCTATTTTCTTTTCCCATTCTAAATAAGCTTCAGGATCATTCTTGCCGTGGAATGTTGGTATCTTGATCTTGATGGTACCTAGATCACCATCTACATCTCCTCGTCTACCATATCCCCTCCTATCATAATCCCCTCTTCTAGCATCAAATGCACCTCTATCATCAAATCGTCTATCCCTCCTATCATTCTTCCTATCAAACCTCCTATTAGGCCTCCTATCATGCCCAGGCTGAAATCTCTCCTCCACATCATCAAGACCATCAGAATCATCAAACTCATTTCCAGCTTCCTCTTCATCTGGTGGTACATACTGTGGTGGTACACGTCGAGGTGGCACATTATGAGGTGGTGGTACATTTTGAGGTGGTGGTATATGCTGGGGTGGTGGTGCTCTAGGACCGCTACCAGTTTGAATACTCTCTACACTCTTGGTCAATCTCTCCAAAGCAGTATTCATGTTCTCCATCATATCTGTAAATTTCCTATCCAAAGCCTCAAGCTTTTCATCAGTGGTTAGACCTGTCATCTCAACATTAAGCAAACAGATTAGAAATAATAAGAAAGTAAAGCAAATATGTAAATCCTCACAATCTCACGTGTTTACACTCGAATGATATCCCTCCACTCGTGTTTGCACTCTATTGGCATTTACCCGATACTATGCTTACAATCACTGCCTTTTACCACTCTTGAGTTCTTCCTCAATTCAAATGTGAATCACACTCAATCCAAGAATACAAAACCAAGTGTAGTCCTCAAGCTAGCATGAAACACAAGGGACCCAATAATATATATATATGGCAGGCGGAAACAAAATGCGAACAGGAATAACAATGACGAAGACTCAATCAATAATACTTAAGCTAGGGTAATTAGAATAAAGAAGTAAACAATTAGCATAATGGAAAAAAAAATAAGCATGCAAATTCACGGTCGTATGCAATTTCGGGAGAAAATTTGGCACCTTTATAGAAATTTTGATGGAATACCCTTCACGGACACCCAAATGATAATATGGAACAAACTAAATTCAACCAAAAATTTTCACTTTTTTAATCTTTTTTTTTTTTTTGCTCAAGGGATCACTATCACTCAAGTCCCTTTTTTTATAACTTCAGAAGCTGTTTAAGGTTCTGATTTCAGTAGCTGATTAAGGTTCTGATTTCAGAGGTTGATTTAGGTTCCGATTTCAGAGGCTGATTTTCAGGGTCTGATTGCAGAGGCTTTTGGTCAGGGTCTGATTTCAGAGGCTACTAGTCAGTGTCTGATTTCAGAGGTTACTTTTCAGGGTCTGATTTCAGAGGCTACTGGTCAGGGTCTGATTTCAGAGGTTACTTTTCAGGGTCTGATTCAAAGTCTGATTTTCAAAGGCTAATCTTCAGGGTCTGATTTCAGAGACTAAGTTTCAGGGTCTGATTTCAGAGTCAGATTTCAAAGGCTAATTTTTTAGAGTATGATTTCAGAGGTTGAGTTTCAGGGTCTGAATTCATAGTCTGATTTCAGAGGTTAAGTTTCAGGGTCTGATTTCAGAGTCTAAGTTTCAGTGTCTGATTTCAGAGTCTGAATCTGATGGTTTATTTTCTTTTTCTTTTACACTTCACTAGGGTTTTAGAAACAAGTCACACAGCCGCCAAAGAACATGCTTATTTCTTCAACATATGCTAAAGAACAGAATGTGTATGACGAACTTATATGAAGAACACAACAAAAACCCACAACTAGAAAATGATAAAAGATTAACTGATATGCAGAACACAACAAAACCAGATCCGAAAATAAACAAAACGAAAACAGAAACAAGATCCAACAAGAACTGAAACGAAAATAACAAAGAACGAAAGTAAAAAAACAGAATCAAACAAAAAAGAAAAGATAGGAAAAATCAGATCTTGGAACCCTGAGCTCTAGATACCAAATGACAAGAAACACACTTGGATTCGAAATCCAAGCAAATCCCAAAAAACGGACAGAACCCCAAGAACCGCGAATTTGATTTTGTAGGAACAAAACCCTTCCAAGGCCACAAAAAAAACCCACAAAGAGCCTGCCCTTGAGAACCTTTAAGATGAATCCTTGTAGTGTTTTGCTAGCAATGGAGACGCCACTAAGTTTGCCAAAATTAGATAAGTCGATTCAAATGTTAGGGATATGCCCTATACTCAACTTGTGGATGGGCTATATGTACATGTATTTGTAATATTTTCATTAATTAATAAAATGACAATCTTTATTATACGTGTCTTACATAACTTATATGAATCATCAACACTGTAATAAAGCCCTTGGAGTAATAAGACGATGGCTTCCACGCCTTATGAGAATCATTACTCTTAAATGTTCCTAGTCATAGTTTTGTGAATAATCTGGGCGTTCACAAAGCGGAGAGACTAGCATGATGATATGATCCGCCCTTAAGTGGGGTAGCCGATCTCATAGGCTACTAGCGGAGATCCGTCTGCTTGGTGTATCACATGGATGCATGAGTTGCTCGTGTCCATCGAACTGACCGCCGAAAGTTTTCATATGGAGTGTTTATCCCATGTGTCTGTGAGAACTTTCATGTATCGATTATATGACTAGTCCTTAGACTTGAGGTCTTTACAATCTTATGTGTGGATCAAATAACTTTGACATTCTCCTTCCCCGGTTCAAAAGATCGGTCATAAGGGTATGATTGGGTCATTTGTTGAAACACATGAAGTTTGTAAAGATACAACAGAGAATCGCCACTCTATCAGATAATATTTTCTTTTAAAAGTAGTATTCCAGTTCGCGGGTTGATAAGTGTGATAAGTGCTTGAGACTGTGGCCACAGCGGAAGAATCATGTGAGATTCTTGGGTTAGCACGATTCATGACACTATCAACATCATACCTTTGACCATATGGGTAGACACTTTCCGTACCCTAGGTCAATAGGTGGGGATACAGTGAGGCGATAGATCGTATCATATGTAAATCGCATACATAATGGGTATATATATCTTTCCTTCTCATTTGGGGGCCTTGGCATGTTGCTAGATGTCAACCTTGGTCATTGAAATCGAATGACCATCTGATCGGAGGATAATTTATGTTCGATTAAATTATCACGATTCATTTCATGTCCAACTTGAGGGGAACCCAAAAGGTCACACACAACAAAGTCGAAATCAATGGTTAACAGTGCACAGTACATATTTAACAGCATATATGATTGCTGTAGGAATTGTTCATAAATGGTTCAATATGTTTAATTATTGAACAGATATTTGTGAGGTTCCATAGTGGCTTAGGGATTGGTGAATGACGATAGGGGCACTTTGGGAATTGGAATAAAAAAATACTATTCACGTGAATAGTACCTCGTGAATAGTGAATTTTTTTTTTTGTTATTTGTTTTGAATTCCAATTCGGCCCAAACACTTATTAGGGTTTTATAATCTCATTAAACCACTAAATTAATATCCAATGGCTAAGATTAAATTGGCTTTTATCCCACATCGGATTCTTAATTAATTTTGTTGTCTTTAGAGCACTATATAAACCCAAAGAATTCTTCACAAATTTTTGCACCAAACCTTTCAAATCTTGGGTTTATATAAGTGAGCAACTCTAAAGTTTTAAGAGTAAGCTACTGATTTTGAGGTTCCTTAAGTCTAATTGACTAGAGGAACCTCGAGTTAAAAGTTTTGAGGTATTTGCCTAGGCTAGCACCAAGGACAAAATACACGTGCACTCAAGGTGTAGTCTTGCCGTTGAGTTTTGGCTTTGGTGTGTGCATCTTTGGAAGCCACACACTTGGGTGGCTCTTTGGAACGTGGAAGAGCTTGCTGAGTTCGAGAAAAGCTTGTAGATTGGAGGGAGGACTGGAGGAGTCTACGGTTCAAGTAAGTCTTTTTTCTTTCTTTATTTTAATTAGAGACTCTATGTATCAGAATCAAGTCTGAGACTTGGTAGATGCACCTGAAGGGATAAAACCCATAGGCTGTAAGTGGATTTACAAGCGTAAAACTGATGCAGAAGGCAACATCCAAACCTATAAGGCTAGGTTGGTTGCGAAAGGTTATAGACAAATCCAAGGAATTGACTATGATGAAACCTTCTCGCCTGTTGCAATGATAAAGTCCATTCGAATTTTACTGGCACTAGCTGCACACTTTGATTATGAGATTTGGCAGATGGATGTCAAAACAGCTTTCCTTAATGGGAACCTCCTAGAGGAAGTCTATATGACACAACCTGAGGGGTTTGCATCTAAGGATGATCATAATAAAGTATGCAAGCTTAAACGATCCATTTATGGACTCAAGCAAGCCTCCAGAAGTTGGAATATACGATTTGATGAGACAATCAAAGAATTTGACTTCATCAAAAATGTAGACGAGCCTTGTGTTTACAGGAAAAGTAGTGGGAGTTCTGTTGTATTTCTTGTATTATATGTCGATGACATATTAATCATCGGGAATTATATTCCCATATGCAAGCCACCAAGCAATGGTTATCTCAGAATTTCTCCATGAAAGATTTGGGAGAAGCAGCCTACATCATCGGCATTAAGATCTACCGTGTAGATCTAAGAGGTTGTTAGGACTTTCTCAATCAACGTACATAGATAAAGTTTTGAAAAGATTCAAAATAGAAGATTCCAAAAGAGGTAATTTACCTACTTGTCATGGAATCAAATTATCTAAGGAGCAATGTCCACATACTCCTTTAGATAGAGAGCGTATGAGTAGGATCCCTTATGCTTCAGCAATAGGATCGATCATGTACGCCATGCTATGTACAAGACCTGAAGTCTCTTATGCTCTTAGCATAACGAGCAGGTATCAGGTAAATCCTGGTGAGCAACGCTAGGGAGCTGTCAAAACAATCCTCAACTATCTGAGAAGAACTAAGGATATGTTTTTGACATACGGAGATTTTTCTGAGGATAAAGTCATTGGTTACTGTGATGTGAGCTTTCAAACCGACAGGGATGACAGCAGATCGCAAACAAGATATCTGTTTACTTTGAATGGCGGTGCTGTTAGTTGGAAAAGATCAAAGCAGTCAACTACAGCGAACTCCACCACTGAAGCCGAGTATATTGCAGCAACTGAGGCAGCTAAAGAAGTAGTCTGGATAAAGAAGTTCATCACGGAACTGGAAGTGCTTCCCGCGATAAAGAATGGCATCACGATGTACTGTGACAACGCGGGCGCCATTGCTCAATCAAAGGAACCAAGGTCCCACCAGAAATCCAAGCACGTACTCAGGCGATTTCATCTCATTAGGGAGATTGTTGAGAGAAAAGAAGTTATTATAGAGAAAATACCCACAGAAGATAATCTTGCAGATTCTCTAACTAAAGGGCTGACTCAACAAAAGCATGATAGGCACACCCGAGAGTATGGTGTCCAGATTCATACTAGTTGGCTATAGTGCAAGTGGGAGATTGTTAGGGATATGCCCTATACCCAACTTGTGGATGGGCTATATGTACATGTGTTTGTAATATCATTAATTAATAAAATGGCAATCTTTATTATACATGTCTTACATAACTTATATGAATCATCAACACTGTAATAAAGCCCTTGGAGTAATAAGACGATGGCTTCCACGCCTTATGAGAATCATTACTCTTAAATGTTCCTAGTCATAGTTTTGTGAATAATCTGGGCGTTCACAAAGCGGAGAGACTAGCATGATGATATGATCTCCGCCTTAAGTGGGGTAGCCGATCTTATAGGCTACTAGCGGAGATCCGTCTGCTTGGTGTATCACATGGATGCATGAGTTGCTCGTGTCCATCGAACTGACCGCCGAAAGTTTTCATATGGAGTGTTTATCCCATGTGTCTGTGAGAACTTTCATGTATCGATTATATGACTAGTCCTTAAACTTGAGGTCTTTACAATATTATGTGGGATCAAATAACTTTGACATTATCCTTCCCCGGTTCAAACGATCCGGTCATAAGGGTATGATTGGGTCATTTGTTGAAACACATGAAGTTTGTAAAGATACAACAGAGAATCGCCACTCTATCGGATAATATTTTCTTTTAAAAGTAGTATTCCAGTTCGCGGGTTGATAAGTGTGATAAATGCTTGAGACTGTGGCCACAGCGGAAGAATCATGTGAGATTCTTGGGTTAGCACGATTCATGACACTATCAACACCATACCTTTGACCATATGGGTAGACACTTTCCGTACCCTAGGTCAATAGGTGGGGATACAGTGAGGCGAGAGATCGTATCATATGTAAATCGCATACATAATGTGTATATATATATTTCCTTCTCATTTGGGGGCATTGGCATGTTGCTAGATGTCAATCTTGGTCATTGAAATCGAACGACCATCTGATCAGAGGATAATTTATGTTCGATTAAATTATCACGATTCATTTCATGTCCAACTTGAGGGGAACCAAAAGGTCACACACAACAAAGTCGAAATCAATGGTTAACAGTGCACAATACATATTTAACAGCATATGATTGTTGTAGGAATTTTCATAAATGGTTCAATATGTTTAATTATTGAACAAATCATTTATGAGGTTCCATAGTGGCTTAGGGATTGGTGAATGACGATAGGGGCACTTTGGGAATTGGAATAAAAAAAAATATTCACGTGAATAGTACCGCGTGAATAGTGAAATTTTTTTTGTTATTTGTTTTGAATTACAATTCGGCCAAAACTCTTATTAGGGTTTTATAATCTCATTAAACCACTAAATTAAGATCCAATGGCTAAGATTAATTGACTTTTATCCCACATCGGATTCTTAATTAATTTTGTTGTCTTTGGAGCATTATATAAACCCAAAGAATTATTCACAAATTTTTGCACCAAACCTTTCAAATCTTGGGTTTATATAAGTGAGCAACTCTAAAGTTTTAAGAGTAAGCCACTGATTTTGAGGATCCTTAAGTCTAATTGACTAGAGGAACCTCGAGTTAAAAGTTTTGAGGTATTTGCCTAGGCTAGCACGAAGGGCAAAATACCCGTGCACTCAAGGCGTAGTCTTGCCGTTGAGTTTTGACTTTGGTGTGTGCATCTTTGGAGGCCACACACTTGGGTGGCTCTTTGGAACGTGGAAGAGCTTGCTAAGTTCGAGAAAAGCCTGTAGATTGGAGGGAGGACTGGAGGCGTCAACAGTTCAAGTAAGTCTTTTTCTTTCTTTATTTTAATTAGAGTTCTTATGATAGTTAGCATATTTAGGTTTATGTTCTTTGCATGTTTTATGAGTTTTATGCTTAGAATATATAGTAACATGCCTAGGCTTGTAGAATAATCAAAACAAATGGGTCTTGGGCAAAGGGAAAGCGGCATCATAATTTTAATTATTTATTTTTCTGCTGCGCACTCGCGGCCGCTTCCCAACATCAAACTTGAAAAGGGGAATCCTTCCCTTACAAGAATTCGGCCATAGCCAAAGCTTTAATGACATGATCCAAGGGACAACATTTGACATGAATGCAGTCACCCAAGGAACATTAGAGCCTTTGCAATTGCCAACAGACCCAATCACATGCCAAAGAGCTAAGAAGATCACAGACGCAATAGCGGGGCCAGAGTTTGCATATAATAAATGCATTCATCCTTCTAGTTTTTACTTGCCTTATGAGATTGATTATGATTCTAATTCTTTAACTCCTATGGATTTATTATCTTTGATTCTTATTAAGCTTGGGAGTATGAATGATAAGGGAAAGGCAGAGTTGGTGAGAATAATAGGTTTCCAACGCATTGTGTTTGACCCCGGCAATTGGGTGTGGCTTTATATGCAAGAGGAAAAGATCCAAGCTACAATCGAGAGGAGATGGACCTTTTCAAGTCTTGGAAAGGATCAATGACAATGCATATAAGCTGGATTTGCAAGGTAAGTACAACCTATCAGCTACTTTTAATGTTTCTGACTTAACTCATTTTGATGCAGGTTCAGATTCGAGGTCGAATCCTTTTCAACAATGAGGGAATGACATGAGTCCAACCACACAAAGACATTACAGGATGCAGCTAATAACTTGGAGGAACCCATGCAGTTGCCAAGAGGTCCAATCACACGCCAAAGAGCAAAGAAGATCAGAGAGGCATTTGCGGGACTAGCTCAGAGCTTTGTGACCAGTTGCAGCAACCAAGTCAAGTGCACACCAGAGACACATATGGGCATAACCAGAGAGGTCCCCAAGCTATTTCATTTGATCCAGATCAGCTCAGACTGAAGCATAGCAGAGCAGCTTCAGCACCAGCACCCTTTTGACCCGATTTCACCCATTTTGGGACTATGTTGAATTCGGCCAAATGGGGGCATTTTGTCATTTATGCTCGACATTTTGACTTTATTTATGATGTAATTAGCATGGTTGACTATGCCATTAGGCTTAATTATGCTTAGATCTCTACTTAGCCGGAAGCTCGTCAATTTACTATAGCATGTAAGCACCTTAATTAGCTTAAGTGAGATTAGCTTCTAATCTTTGTTTTAAGTTTATTTAAGTGCAAAAGGACCTTAATGGTCGTGGTTGAGGTGCTTGACTTAGGGATTTTGGTAATTTTAGCTCTAGGGTCATTTTAGTCTTTTTACTCTTTTGTAACCCTTATTATATGACTCTTCTTTGTATTTTTGCATAACCAACGTGATATACAGAAATTTGAAAGAGAGAAAAGCTTGAGCTTCCATGGCTATGGCCAAAACCTTGTTGAGGGAGGGATTCCCCTTTTCAAGTTCAAATTGACTTATCTAAGCTTGGCAACTTAGTGGCGTCTCCATTGCTAGCAAAATACAATCTGATTTCATGCTTGTGGTTATCATGGACGTGAGTTTCATGGTGGTTAGGGGCTGATCTTGGTTGGGTTTTGTTCCTACAAAATCAGTATTCAAAGTTCTTGGGGTTTTGAGAAAGATGCTTGGGGTTTGCTTGGTTTCCAACCCAAGTGAGTTCTTGTCATTTGGTATCATGAGCTTAGGGTTCTGAGGTCTGATTTCCTATCCTTTGTGTTGTTTAATCTTGTATTCATCTTTGTTTTTGTTGTTGTTGTTGATTTCGGCCATTAAGGAATTTGTCCTCAAGTTTCGGCCATTGGTGTTCTTTGTTGTTTCTTGTTGTTTCTTTCAGATTTGTAATCCTTGTTGCATGAATAACAATCTGTCCTTTAGTAGTTTGTGCTAATTTTGAGTATTTCTTTGAGTTAAGCTTTGGCTACTTAGGTCAAAATTGGGGCTTTTGTGTTCTTTGCATGAATCAAGTGTTTAGTTGTTAATTGTATGTTACTAGGACGTGTTTAACATTGTTATTAAGTTATTAGTTTCAAAAATCCAAAAAAAAAAAAAAAAGAAAGAATCAGATCAGATTTGACCTAGTGAGATTTATTGACATATCTTTTTTTGGATAAGGTAAGTATTATAACCAAAAGAAAACTATACAAGAGCAAAGGGGCATCCCCCAGGATCTAGAGAGGACAAGCCCTCCTAGAAGAAAGCCAAACGGCTACAATAGATCAACTAAAGATGTCATCGGGCAAGTGCCACGAGAGGTGAAGCCATTTATTGTCATAAGATGGAGTCACCTTACGTAAAGAACTAACACAATTCCGAACATCAAAAACAATATCATATAGAAGAACAGAAACTGGCCTAAGAGGCATATCATGAGTGCGAGCATTCCTCTCCCTCCATATATGGTAAACTGACGCTGCAAAGGACAGACGAACCAGAAGATGATATAAAGAGGCACCAGAGAACTGACAAATCCACTCAACAGTTTGGCGCCAATCTCGACAGCTCCAGTCTAAACCACACATGGCTAACACACGACCAAACCCTCAATGAAAAGAGGCACTGAAATAAAAGATGATCGATGTCCTCACTCGAACTACCACAAAGGATACACCGCGAGCAAGAGGATATACCAAATTTCATTAGACTGTCCTGAGTACACAGGCCTCCCTGAATGGACATCCAAAGAAGAAAAGAATGGCGGGGAATAGATTTCCGGAACCAGACAACTCTGGACCAAGGCATCTCGGGACTCCTCGACCTCAAAGCATTCCAGGCACAATCCACAGAAAATTTCCCATGTCTATCATCCCATCTTCCCAAACCAGCATATCTTCCCTCAAACTAGAAGGAGACGGAAGGTGAGTCTGAGCCAGATCAACAAGAGCAGCAGATCTAGAAGGGGGCCAATGCCAAGCAGAATCAGAGATAATGGAAGCAACTGTCGCCATCCTATCCAAGCCAGAATCATAAATCACTCTCTCGCCCAATGAGTACTCAATCGGGCCTACAGGATGCCAATTATCAAACCACAATAAGTCGACTCACCACCATTCCCAATACTCACTCTCATCCGCCGACGGGACCAAGAACGAAGCTCCAAAATCTTACGCCAACTCCAAGAGCAATCAGAAGGACGAGGGATCTCCCAAAAACTCTCTCCCCCTCAGTAAATAAGAGTAAACCCAAGTAGACCAAGAAGAAACCTGACCAGAACAGAGAAACCAAATATGCTGACAATAGCTGCTCTATTCCAAGCTTCCAGACTCTTTATATACCCAGACCCCCCTCCTTAAGAGGTAAACAAATTTTGCTCCAAGCTACTCTAGCCCCAGTAGTGATAAGCGCACTACCCTTCCAAAGGAAAGAACGAAGGATAGTCTCCACCTTCCTAATCACTGACTTAGGAAGAATAAATAAAGAAGACCAATAAACTTGAATGGAGAACAAAACAGACTTTATAAGCTGGAGCCGACCTGCATAAGAGAGAAACTTACAACTCCAACTTTTAGCACGCATAACAATACGATCCACAAGAGAAGCACAGTCAGAGGCCCTAAGTTTAGTAGAGATCAAAGGAACCCCCAAATACCTCACAGGAAGAGTCCCCACCTGGAATCTCAACACATCTCGCAGTTGGTCTTGCATAGAAAGAGAGATGCCAGAAGAGAAGAGATGACTCTTAGCTGGATTCGGATTAAACCTGATAAACCACTGAACTGCCCAATACAATCCTTGATCAAAGAAACAGAGGATGCATCTGCTTTACAAAAAATCATAAGGTCATCTGCAAAACAGAGATGAGTAAGACGGTCCTTTGAACCCGCCAGTGGAACTGGAAACCCGGATCAGTAGCCATATTACGAAGAAGGCCTGATAAAACTTCCATAGCCAAAACAAAGAGATAAGGAGACATAGGATCACCTTGTCGCAACCCACGACCCCCAGAGAAAAATCCATTCAGCTCACCATTAATAGAAACAGAGAATCTCGTAGTAGTCATACACTCCTGAATCCAACCCACCATCCTCTCAGGAATACCAACAGTCCTCAGAACCTCAACCAAAAAATCCCAACGAACAGTGTCATAAGCTTTCATCAAGTCTATCTTAAGAGCACACCTCGGGGAACCGCCATTCCGGTGATAATTCCGAACCAATTCCTGACATAAGAGAATATGTCGCTAATAATACGCCTTCCCTCGACAAAAGCAGATTGATTCTGACTGATCACTGAAGGGAGAATGACCTTAATTCTGTTCGCAATCAGCTTAGCAATGCACTTGTAAATGGTGTTACAGCAAGAAATGGGCCTATAATCCTTAACCTGGGAAGGGTTAGGAATCTTAGGAATCAGAGCAATGGATGTAGCATTTACCTGCCTCAAAAGACGACCAGAAGAAAAGAATGAATGAATAGCACATAAGACATCATCCCCCACAATATTCCAACACTTCTTAAAGAAACCCGAATTAAACCCATCCGGACCTGGAGCTTTATTGTCTTTCAGCCCGAACAAAACAGCCTTAATCTCCTCATCCTCAACCTCACGAGAAAGAGCCATACTCTGCTCCTCAGTCACATGTCTAGTAATGGCAGAATGGAGGGTCACCCTATCAAAATCCTGCTGACGATGCTGAGGACCAAAAAGGGACTCAAAAAAGGAAACAATCTCATCTCTAACCAAAGCATCTTTCTCCACTCGGGTACCATCCTCTTTAGTAATAGAAGTAACCTTACTACGGCCATGAAAACTCTTCATAGCGGTAAAGAAGAACTTAGAATTCTGATCCCCAAGGTTAAGCCACTGAACACGAGATTTCTGTCTATTAAAGCCTTCTTCAGCCCGACTCAAATCACCATAACTCACTGAAAGACAAGCTTCCTCAGCTAACAGAGCAGGGTCACTGGGGAAGTCCTGTAAAGCACATTGAACTCTATCCAACTCCTTCCTGATCTCCAAAACACGACAAGAATTTTAGAGAAATGCTCAACATTAAATTTCTTCAAAGCTGCTTTAACATTCTTTAGCTTACAACATAACCGGAACATTGGAGTACCATGAACATCAATATCCCAAGCCCTAGCCACAACAGAAATAAAATCAGGATGATCCACCCAAAACTGAAAGAATTTAAAGGGAATTTTCCTTTTAGGGAGCTCTGCAAGCTTAACAACCATAGGAGAGTGATCAGAAATCCGGGAAGGAAGAAAGCGGGCAGAAGAACCCGGGAAAATACACTCCCAAGAAGGATTTACCAGAACACGGTCCAACTTGCGCCAAATAGGAGACTGAATCTGCTTATTAAACCAAGTAAACTTACACCCAGAATACTGCAGATCATCCAAGCCAGCTTGACCCAAACAGCAACCCAAGTCATCTTTCCAAGCTGGCCAAGCCACAGATCCACCACTATGCTCAAACGGAGAACGGATAGCATTGAAATCACCTAAAACAAGCCAAGGGGAATCATCAACCATACTACCACAATTAAGCAGGTCAGCCCAAAGATCTCGCCGCTTCTCGTAATCACACTCACCATAAACCACTGAAACTACACAATTCCAAACCCCAGAAATAGGAGTCACACGGCAGTGAATAGCTTGAGCTGAAGACTGAATAATGCTAACAACAACATCATTAGGATTCCAACAAACCCAGATACGACCAAACGGACTAATATCAGAATGGCAAAAAAACTTCCAAGAAGGATTAATCGCACGAGAGACATTCATAAGATTAACCTCCTTAACCTTGGTTCAACTAAACCACACACGAGCACTCTTTTTTTGGATAAGGTACGAGAGCTTCTCCTCACTAAAAAACCTCCTGACTTCAGCATGTTTTAAAGGGTCATTGAGACCTCTAATATTCCAACAACCAAAAATCATTAAAACAGATGAAAAAAGGCCAAACCCACAAATCAACGTCGACGACCCCCCCCAGAAGACTTCCACTTCTGACTCCTTTTCCCACCTGAACCCTTTTTGGATTTGTTACCATAAATCAATTTCTTAGATTCCAGGGAGTCAACAGCCTTAATAGCCAGACTGTTAACCAACGGAGTAGGCGAATCATAAACTGCAGACGGCGAGCACTCATTTACCTCAATATAAGGAAGATCCTCACCAAGTTGTGAGGAGTCAATGGAGTTTTCCCCTTTCAAATTACCATCTATCACCATAGAAGCAGTCTCAGAAGGAATCACAGGCAGAGAATGAGTAACCAAAGTCGGATTCAACCCATTAGAAGAACCCTCACCCAAAACAGGAATTCTCTCAGCAATCAAAGGCACCACATCACTCGAACTAACATGATGGTTCAAAGAAGTACCCTTACCTTTCTTATTTTTAGTGACCGGGATCCAAGCCCCCTCCTGAGCCTTAGCAGAATCAAAAGGAGCATCCTTATTCGTAGATGGAGGATGTGGCTTAGGAATAGCAGGCTGAGGAAAACTTTTAATCTCCTTACTAGGTGCCTTTCTGGGGCACGAATTCACCGAGTGCCCAAAAACTTCACAAGTGGAACATTTCACAGGAACCCATTCAAACTCAACCCTAATAGGAACCCTAGTGCCATTAGGGTGTTGGAACACAATCTCCTCAATAAGGGGGCTCCGAGCATCAATCTCAACACAAACACGAGCAAAGCTGAGACGTTTCCTGGACTGGGTAATATAGTCAACATTGAGAGGTTTCCCAACTGCACTTGCTACACAGCTAATCCCTTTCGCCGTCCATAAAGAAAAAGGAAGGTCAAACAGTTTGAGCCAGACCGGGACCTTGAACAAATCCTCCTTAGTCAAAGATAAATTAGAATGCCAAAGTTTTAAAACCAACGGCCTATTAGCCATATGCCAAGGGGCTCCATCCAACACCACACCAGCCTCTTGAAGGCTATTGAATCTAAACAAAAAGAAACCATTCTCGGACGTAAGGACTTCTAACAAACCCATCCTTCCCCATAACTTGTGTGCAATAGAATTGACAGTTTGGAAGGGTAGACGTTTTCCCACAAAATAACCAACTAAAGTATTCTGCCAGTACACACTCCCTTCTTCCAAAACTTCTGCTGGAGGGCATACAACAACTTTACCATCAATAATATCAGGTTTGACATAATGTAAAGCTGTGGAAGCAAAAGACGAATCGAGATTGTCAACTCCAATAGCACCATTCAAAGCAGAGGCATAACTCTTAGGGCCCCCAAGACAACTCCCTGCAGCAGCTACAGAAGCTTCAGGCAAAGCAACATGACTCACACCTAAGCCACCATTCTGCCTCACAGTACCATCTTTCATAAAATCAGGATTCAATGAGGCTCTACCAGCAGAAACACTACGGTTCACTTCACTCAATCTACCAGTCACACCATCTAGCATCACAAAAAGACTTCCTGCCATGACCAAAACCAACAGTACCAGCATCCATAGCAGCCTTACCATCAGAATTACAACCAACCAGTTCAGAACTAGGAATACTAGCATCAATATTCAAGCCATTCTTAACCTCAATCTCCCCAGAAATTAGGCTGCCATCAGAACCGCCAGAAGTACCATGACCAGCCATACAACCAGAGGATACATCCAATCCAGACTCAATCAAACACCCATTAGCAGCTCCAACACCACAAAGTACAGGAACAGAAACCACAACTCCCTCACCGGCTTCAGAAACAGAGACAGCACTCAACTCAGACTGAGCACCAGGGCCAGACTGAAAATTCAAAACATCAGGGACAACACCTACGACATTACAAGGCACACGAGCACTACAACACTCACCACCTAAAGCCAAATCCACACCCAAATCAGCAGCTACAACCATTTTGTCCAAATGAGGGCACTGAACACCAACACCAGAACCAGAACGATTAACACCACAACAGCTACGGCATTTCTTGGCTCACAAGCACGGGCATTCTCTCACCACACGAGACCAATTTCTCCCACAATCAAATCAGTGTCTACAACCATTCTGTCCAGAGAAGAACAGATCGCCAACACCAGAGCTGGCAACAACACAGACAGCCGCAGAGGGGACGCCAAAATCAGAGGCAGTGTTTCCTGGAGAACCACCTACAGAATCAGGCTCAACCGTCGGCACAGGGACGTGCAGACCGGAAGCAACCTCCCGGACAGACCTAACAGCCAACCGGCCAGTACCAAGGAGGCGCGGCCCCACACACGGCACACCTGAAGGAGGCATGGGGGAAGCAGCACAGGCGACGCAAGACGAGCACAAACGGGAAAAGAGACAGCGTGACGGGTGAGAGGGGTAAACAGGAGAGGAAGACGAGGGTAAGAGAAAGGGTATACGAAAACGAAACAGGGGAGATCTGAAAGACAGGGAAAGAGGGATGAAAGTTTAGATCTGAAGTTAGATCTGAAAGTTTTAAGAGGGAGAAGACGAGATTTAAACCGGTAAATTGAAAACAAAACTGGGAAATCAGAATAGTAGATGACTAGAACCGATAATAGAGAAACAAATGATTTAAAAAATCACGGTGATCAATTTGGTAGAAGACCAAAGAGATCCAAGTTCACGACGAAGAAGACGCGAATCGCCCAAAATTGAGAGCATATTCACTGTGATCATGAACTCGTTTTATTTATTGACATATCTTGTCTTGTTATTGTTGAATACATGCAATTAGAGTTGTTTCCATAGGTATTATTCATATCAACTTTGCAAAAAACAGAATTGACATCATTCATCTTGGTATTTACGTGAGCTTACTTGTTTGCATTCTTGTGAAGTTAGCACAATCTTGTGAGTTTGAGTGAGAAGAAAGAAAGATTGAGTGCATTATTGATGAATGTGAAAGTGTAATTGATGAAACAAATCTGAATGCACCAAAGTTGGTGATTGGAGTGAGTTGTATCATTGTTATCTTGCTGATTTGAGTTGTTAATGTTGAAGAATCAAGTGAAGCAAGGTTGAGTGCAACAAATTTGCACTAAATTCGTGTGTATCCAAGCAAGTATCACTTGCCACCTCTTGAAATATTGTTATTATAAGTGAAGAGGCAATAAATTCATCATTAGCTTGACATGGGAACTTGTGTGTAATCATTTGTTTTTAAGGTGCTTGAAGAGGCAAGTAGCTGCATCACCTAGTAGCTTACAAAAACTATTTACTTAGCTTGTAATTTGACTTGGCTGAATTGGAAATTGAGTTAGTTACATTGTAACTAGATCATTTATACTCATTTGCAAGTTGAAGGTAGACATTACCACATTGCCGAATTGATTATATGAGTTACATTGTCATTTGAGTTGTATTTACATGTATTGCAAGTGCTAAGGATATAACTTAAAAATTACCGAATGTGGTAATCTTGTTATTTGCATTGTATTTCATTTGCTTTGTATACACTTTGAGTGTGAGAGACAAAAGAAAAGAGTGAAAAAAAAAAAGAGGAAAAAAAAGAAAAGAAAAGAGTGAGACAAAAACAATAGCGAGTGATCACAAGATTGGCTAAGTGTCACATTGAGTGCTTGCTTGTTTGTTTGCACATTTAGCTAACTCGTCTTTTTTCTTATTCTGTGCACTCTAGCTTAAGTCTCTTTGATTGAGTCTTCGTGATTACTATTCTTATTCGCATTATTCCACCTGCACTATATACATTATTGGTTCTTTGTGTTTCTGCTAGCTTGTGGACTACACCTTAGTTGACCATTCTGGGAATTGAGTTGATTTGTAATTGAATTGAGGAAGAACTCAAGAGTGGTAAAAGGCAGTGATTGTGAGCACAGTATCAGGTAAAAGCCATAGAGTGCAAACACGAGTGGAGTGATATCATTCGAGTGTAAACACCATGAGATTGTGAGGATTTACATATTTGTTTTGCTTTTTATTATTTATAATCTGTTTGTTTAGTGTTGAGATGGCAGGTCTAAGTTTAACTATTGATGATAAGATCGAGGTTTTGGATACTTTCAAAAGTGATATCCAAGATATTATGAGTGATTATAGAAGATCTTATGAGAAATGGAAAAAGACTTGGAAGGTAACTAAATATGCAGTGAATGAAGAGAGTACTCAACAACCAAAAGCTATTGAAGTTGTGTGTAATGAAGTGAGAAGCACTTGTGATGTTGAGTGCATAGCGAATGAAAACACTTGTGAGGCCTTGAATGTTGTGAATTGTGTTATAAGTGACATGGTGAGTGAAAATGCTTGTGAGATCGTGAGCATTGAGGGAGTAAACACTTGTGAGGTAGTGTGCTTTGAGGTTGAAAAACATAGTGAAGCTGAGCAGGTGTGTGAGGAGGTCTTTGCAAGTATGGTTGAGATAGTGGCCATGAGTGATGATGAAGCTGTGAGAGCTGGTGAAAAGAAAGTAGATGTGGTAGTGAAGTTTTTCCATAACATTTTCTCTATTGTATGCTTTTTCATAGCAGGTACAAGTGGTCAAGTATGATTCTTTTATATTTCAATATCATCGTCCAATTGATTTTGTCATAACTATCTATGATCCGGGTTCGGATTCGAGGACGAATCCATTTCAAGAGAGGGAGAATGACATGATCCAAGGGACAACATTTGACATGAATGCAGTCACCCAAGGAACATTAGAGCCTTTGCAATTGCCAACAGACCCAATCACATGCCAAAGAGCTAAGAAGATCACAGACGCAATAGCGGGGCCAGAGTTTGCATATAATAAATGCATTCATCCTTCTAGTTTTTACTTGCCTTATGAGATTGATTATGATTCTAATTCTTTAACTCCTATGGATTTATTATCTTTGATTCTTATTAAGCTTGGGAGTATGAATGATAAGGGAAAGGCAGAGTTGGTGAGAATAATAGGTTTCCAACGCATTGTGTTTGACCCCGGCAATTGGGTGTGGCTTTATATGCAAGAGGAAAAGATCCAAGCTACAATCGAGAGGAGATGGACCTTTTCAAGTCTTGGAAAGGATCAATGACAATGCATATAAGCTGGATTTGCAAGGTAAGTACAACGTATTTGCTACTTTTAATGTTTCTGACTTAACTTATTTTGATGCAGGTTCAGATTCGAGGTCGAATCCTTTTCAACAATGAGGGAATGACATGAGTCCAACCACACCAGAGACATTACAGGATGCAGCTAATAACTTGGAGGAACCCATGCAGTTGCCAAGAGGTCCAATCACACGCCAAAGAGCAAAGAAGATCAGAGAGGCCTTTGCGGGACTAGCTCAGAGCTTTGTGACCAGTTGCAGCAACCAAGTCAAGTGCACACCAGAGACACATATGGGCATAACCAGAGAGGTCCCCAAGCTATTTCATTTGATCCAGATCAGCTCAGACTGAAGCATAGCAGAGCAGCTTCAGCACCAGCACCCTTTTGACCCGATTTCACCCATTTTGGGACTATGTTGAATTCGGCCAAATGGGGGCATTTTTGTCATTTATGCTCGACATTATGACTTTATTTATGATGTAATTAGCATGGTTGACTATGCCATTAGGCTTAATTATGCTTAGATCTCTATAGCCGGAAGCTCGTCAATTTACTATAGCATGTAAGCACCTTAATTAGCTTAAGTGAGATTAGCTTCTAATCTTTGTTTTAAGTTTATTTAGGTGCAAAAGGACCTTAATGGTCGTGGTTGAGGTGCTTGACTTAGGGATTTTGGTAATTTTAGCTCTAGGGTCATTTTAGTCTTTTTACTCTTTTGTAACCCTTATTATATGACTCTTCTTTGTAATTTTTGCATAACCAACGTGATATACAGAAATTTGAAAGAGAGAAAAGCTTGAGCTTTCCATGGCTATGGCCAAAACCTTGTTGAGGGAGGGATTCCCCTTTTCAAGTTCAAATTGACTTATCTAAGCTTGGCAACTTAGTGGCGTCTCCATTGCTAGCAAAATACAATCTGATTTCATGCTTGTGGTTATCATGGACGTGAGTTTCATGGTGGTTAGGGGCTGATCTTGGTTGGGTTTTGTTCCTACAAAATCAGTATTCAAAGTTCTTGGGGTTTTGAGAAAGATGCTTGGGGTTTGCTTGGTTTCCAACCCAAGTGAGTTCTTGTCATTTAAGCTTTTGAGTTTTACAAATTTCGTTCATTGTTTAAAATAAAAAAGAAAGAAAGCTTAAATAGTGTTACAAAGAGAAACCCTAAAGGCATAAAGACAACAATGCCCCTAAAGGCTAAATTACAAAAATACCAAAGTCTTCAAGTCTTCAAAGGCATGTGAAGCTTCATTCAAAACTGATTTGGGCCAAGTGAAGTGGCTTTGGGCCCTCTCTATTGAAACTCGCATGCGTCTCTATTTGTTTGTTGCAATCGGCCATAAAACTCTGAACTAATCCCGTCATTGCTTCTCTGAGTCTTTTGGTCATCTGCCTCCTAATTGGCCCTTCTGGTACTTGTAATGGGTCTTTTGCTTTGTTGTCGGCCTGGATCATGTCACAATTCTTACTGCAAAAGAAACTATTCTCTCTAGACTATTATATCCTAAACGAATATCTATTTAGATTAGCTAATGTGACTTAGTAATTAAGTCACTAAGCATCTTGATTTTCCAAGAAAATTGGAACAACAGTTCCCGATGGTTTTGTCTAATCTAACAATATCCAAACCTACTCTAAATCTAGAACATATTCTAGAAATCTGCAACCATAAGGAAAGTCAGAAAACATATACAAATAATATGCATGCAGTGGATTAGAAGATCAATTCTATCAACAATATAGAATAAGGAAAATATCAGCGACGATTTTCATAATATTACACAATGTCTTAGTTATGGATTTTTAACCAAGCAGTGCCTCCCACTACTTTACATAATACCGTAATCCCCAATGAAAAATAGGAATCCAATAATTAAATTGAATTCCATAGTGAGAAGTGGACCCCATGAATATATTTCGACTCACAACTTTGGCAGGTTCTCGTCTACATATATTCACAAGTAGACAACTCATTGTCAATCACACTCATTATCACTCATGATTTTGGTCCTAACCGTTTCTCGTTATGATAGCTTTGGCACGTTCACAAGGAGGCGTATCAAGGATTCACTTGTCAGTGACAAACTCAAGCTACCGATGTAGTCCTGACAGCTTTGGCAGGTTCAAGATTTCCACTTTCACTTGAATTTGTCTCTTATCATATAAGTTCTACCGGTGCAAATGAACTACCATCAGCCATAACTGTATAGCTTTGGCACGATACAGATATAGCATCAGTAAATCATTTGCATTCGTACTAACAAGACGGACCAAGAAATAAGTATTCCTAATACTAGTTACTTTAATGCCTTATTTAAGCGGGGATATTCCTAAAGAGGGTTTAATTCTACATCAAATGCAGATTTTAATTTAGATCAATTTCTCAACAGTTTAATTCTACCTGGGAAAACATAACTTAACTTAACCATTAAATCTCTGTTATGTTTTCCGTTAGCGTAGAACAGAAAAGTTAAGAAACATCTAAATTACATGCATGTGCAAATATCAAAATTGGATTATATATAACATGAGTCCAACCACACCAGAGACATTACAAGATGCAGCTAACAAATTGGAGGAACCCATGCAGTTGCCAACAGGTCCAATCACACGCCAAACAGCAAAGAAGATCAAAGAGGCCTTTGCGGGACTAGCTTAGAGCTATGTGACCAGTTGCAGCAACCAAGTCAAGTGCACACCAGAGACACATATGGGCATAACCAGAGAGGTCCCCAAGCTATTTCATTTGACCCAGATCAGCTCAGACTAAAGCATAGCAGAGCAGCTTCAGCACTAGCACTCTTTTGGCCCAATTTGACCTATTTTGGGACTATGTTGAATTCGGCCAAATGGGGGCATTTTTTTCATTTTTGCTCAACATGTTGACTTTATTTATGATGTAATTAAGCTAGTTGACCAGGTCATTAGGGTTAATTATGCTTAGAACCTTGCTTATTGAGTAAGCACGTCAATTTACTATTTGATGTAAGCACCTCAAATTAGCTTAAGTTAGATTAGTTTCTAATCATTGTTTTAAGCTACTTCAGGTGGGAAAAGACTTTTGGGGACGTGCTTGAGTGAAAGCTTTGGGTAGTTTTTAGGTCTTTTGGTAATTTCACTTTAGGGACATTTTTGTCCATTCACACCTTTAGGGTTTCTCTTTGTAACATATTTAAACTTTGTTTTCTTCTTCTTTGAAATAACATACATGACATTTTGAGAAACTTTCAAGCTTTTAAGCTTTGGCTATGGCTAAATTTCTTGGCAACTTAGTGGCGTCTCCATTGCTAGCAAAATACAATCTGATTTCATGCTTGTGGTTATCATGGACGTGAGTTTCATGGTGGTTAGGGGCTGATCTTGGTTGGGTTTTGTTCCTACAAAATCAGTATTCAAAGTTCTTGGGGTTTTGAGAAAGATGCTTGGGGGTTTGCTTGGTTTCCAACCCAAGTGAGTTTCTTGTCAATATATCATATATCAAGCATGAAAAATATAATGGATGAAGGATCATACCTGCTATGATACCATTTTTTGTTGGGGTTTTAGCGCGGGAGCAGCGGAAGCGCGCAGTTCAGGCGGAATCGTAACTTTAAAAATTTGTCGTTACCGAATAAATTATTCAATATCCAACATGAATAATTCATTCATATTTCATCTAAACATATTTATTCGATATCAAATAATGACATAAATAGGTTAGAAACATCGCGAAACTTTTACGAAAATGTTTTTCCGCAAAATGGCATAAAACGCGTTTTTCTCCGAACCGACCACCCAATACACACGGGGCTGCCCAGGTCAGCCCCAATAGTATTTGGGCAGTTCATGGGATACCCGAACAGTGGCCAATTCATTATTTGGATAGCGGCACTCGGTAAGCCCAAAACTCACCCAGTAACGCCGTTTTTCACAGTTTTCGCATATTTCAACTCCGAAAAAATTTCTGGCAATTGTTCCAATGCCCAAAACACATCCAATACATTTTATACATCATACTTTTCATCACCAAAATCACCGAATTTTAAGATCTGATTTGGTAACCAAAAATATCATTTCTCATGCTTTAAATCCAATTTTCTCAACATTAATCATATTAATATTTACACCAATCAAAGTCACCACAAATGAAAAACCCAAAAAAAAATTCTATGAGTTACAAGAGTGGTCATAACACTCTAGAATGACAACAAGTCATCAAATGATAAAATTGAACTAATATTACACTAATATCATTCAATCTAACTTCACACATGCATTAAGCCTCCAAATCCATCCTCCAAATAAAAAAGCCCCAAAATATAAGAAAGGAAGAAACCCTAGAGCTATTCTAAATATTCAAGAACAAGAAACAAGCTTTCTAAGTTTAAGAATTATGAAGATTACCTCGAAATCTCCTAATTTCCTTAAACTTCCTTCTTGATTTCTTCACTTTCTTCCCTTGTTTCTTCAAACAAAATTTGGGAGCTTTAGTCTATGGAGGTTCGGCCATGGGATCATGTTAAATGAGAAAACAAAATTTTCTTACTTTATAAAGTAGCATAATCGACTTTGGAGGGGGGAAGGGCATTTTGGTCATTTGATCAATTTTTTAATCTAATTAAATAATAATAAGCTTTAAGTTAACAAATCCAATTTGTAAACTTTAAGCTCAATAAAATCATGCCACATGTAACCAATAATAATCAAACATATTGCATAACATTTATGTAATATTGAAATAATTAATTATCTAGATATTTAATATTTAAGCACTTAAATAATTAATTAATATGATTATTAATATATATGTATTTTTATTTACATTAAATAAAAAATACATATATTAATGGCATATGTCAAAGTCTCATTTGACAAATAATCAATATGTATCAAATCAAATTTTGTATCAAATACAAATACACATTAATTATTAATTGACCGAAATGCCCTTAATGCATGTTGTTTAACCGTTTAAACGATTCAAATTAACTCATTTAATCCGATGAAGTATTATGAATAATTTGTATTATTCATAACACATTGCCCAAGTTTAGGTTTATCCGTCACGGAATCCAATTTCGAGGCCATAATTCACCCACTCATTAATTATGACAACCACTGATAATCTCCTTAACTATGCAAGCCAAGGTCATTACATACGTATAATCCTTCCGTCACAGGCTGTAACATCCCCGATCTGGGAGATTTCACCGGCAGATGATAGACCGCACTAACCCCATAAGCCTCTGACTCTGATCTACCATATGATTAAACGCTTTTTATTTTAAGTAAATATATATATATATATATATATATATGTGGGACCGTGGCCCAATCTTACAACTTGGCATACAACTTAACTTTAATAACTTTATACATAAAGAAAGACACATATCTCAAATACTGGTACAAGACTTTTACTTGACTCGGACTGGACTCTTACCCTATTTCTGACTCGACTGGTGGACTCATACCCACTAGTGACTACCATCAGTATCTGTCCTCTCGAGCTCGTCCTCCTGGAATACCTGCGAAACAAACACTGGGAGTGGGGGGTTAGATCATTGTACGATCTAAGTGAGTGGACTAAAAACGAAAAATTGTTATAAAAACATTTGGTTCCAAAGACGAAAGCTCATAAAATAGCTTTATAAGAATACTGGTTTCTGTTTTAAAACTCTGAACTTCTTCCAATATATGTTCTAAACTGCTATTTTGGGAAACTTTCTTTTCTAAAATGTCTTTTGGAAACTGTAACTGAAACTATTTCTGAAATCTGTGTCTTTGTTTGAAAAACTTGACGCATGAGGGCGTTACTTATCGTCGTCCCCCATACGCCTAACTGTAGCCAACAGTGCAAACCCATGACTTTGGGGCGTTACGTATCACCGTCCCCCAAGCCACAATCTAGAACTGGGGGTGCGGACCTATGCTAACCTAGGCTCTAAACCAGGATTTCGGGGCATCTGTCATCCCTAGTCCTGAACTAAGATATGTGGGCGTTACGTATCGCCGTCCCCCTAGTCCTCTACATGTTCACATGTCCTCTGTCCGTCAATTCCATACCGTCTCAAGTTACATACTGGGGTGAGTTTTTCCCTCATGCCCCGAAAAATATAAAATCATACTTTAAAATTTTTTTGTCCATAACATAGCTTAAAACATAAATTTCATGAAATATCTGTGATAAAAGAAATCTAGCGCCCTAAAACGTAAAAAGATAAGTCTGATATCAAAACTAAATGAATAAAACCAGTTTGAGAAAAGAGGTCCACTCACTGTTTTGGAATCTGGCTCGAGCTATTCCGCTTCATCGAAGGGGATTGCAACTCTTGCAATGGTCTGTAAATGGTAATTTGGTTAGATTACAAATCATGAGGTGAGTTTTGTAACTAAGTTAAACTTTCTCAGTTCAGGTACATACTCTCGTTACTTAATACATCACGCTTGGTATAAGACGTGATATATGCATTCGAACTGATACGAGACAATAAAGGTGGTCTCTAACACGCTGGGATGAAATTGAACTGATTATAAACTGTTTTGGTAATATTTTCATCATCGCATCGCGACGCAAGATGTTGCGCGCATCGCGACGCAACCAAACCAGATTCGGCCCTGTATTTCTTTCTACGCGTCATGATGCGAAACCCTCCTTGCGTCGCGACACGAACCTGATATCCAGGTTTCTGCCATTCTTCCCAAAGTCTATCTCCAAAGCTTCCATAACTCTTCCAACACATAATCCATCAATTTACATCAATTTCACACATACTAAAATAAAAAGTTATCATCAATAACTACTCATCCATTAATCACAAATCCATTATTCTTTAAATCAATCTTTAAATTTTTCAAACTCAACACTTAACTCCATAACTCATTCTTTACTAATTAACCACTAATAAGCAACCCATAACATGCCTTTGTCTCTAATTTATCTTCAAGTTCAAAAATTTAACAAACTAAAATTTGGGTCAAATTTTCTTACTTTCATCTTCTTGATTTGCCTTTACTTTTCAAGCTTCCAAGATGAGCAAACCCCTTTGCTTCCATTTTGACCCCGAAATCACTATTCATCCGAAATTTGGACTTATGTTTTTGGTCAGCTTCTGGTCCGAATTTGGGAAAATGTTCAACAAGGAAGTTGTAGGCCTCGATCTTAGATTTTCGACGATATAAAATTCGTAAAAATTGGAGTTCATAAAAAAAAGTTACACCCTAAATACTATGGGCTGTCCAAAGGGAACAATGTACAGTCTCGTCCCGGGACTTCGAGGAATTTACCGATTGTCCTCAAAGTCATTCCATGAGTATATTTGAGTCTCAATATGATTTATTTTATGTGTCTTTGTCCATTTCGAAATAGTACAATTGTATATAGCAGTAACATCTATCGGTCGTTACAAATTCTCCCCTCCTTAAATAGGATTCGTCCTCGTATCTTTTCTAAACTGGAATCTCACCACAGACCCCCGGGTTCACGGCCTCGCTCCAGACTATCAGCCTTAACTGACTTCATACTCAAAATCATCTTGCTTTACCTGTTAGAACTCTTACTTTTCTGAAAACTAACTCACGCTCGCCTTAGTCCTTTCATTATCTTGGCTTCTGTTCCCTACTTGGTACTTTTAACTTTAGATCGAGAGGGAACTCATCGTCCTATTTTCATTACTTCCTTCTCAATATTTTACGTTATGACCATGACTCAACTCTTATGGTGTATCAAGGAATCTCACTCCTAGACTTTTCGTTATACTCTACTTACTCCAGCTCATTTCTTACTTGAGCTATTAATTCCGAAGGGTACTAGATTCGTGGTTTAGGTTTATATCTTCCAGCTTCTAATTGTCTAGACTTATTATGTTCGTCTATAAGGAGATATATATCTTAAGAGCCTTCTTACTAAGAACATTAAAGCCTTCTTAACTTATTTTGAATAATTATTGGGCTAAACTTTTCTACCTATACTGACGGATCCTTTATTTCTGAAGGTATCTGCACTTTCTTATAATTGGGCTCTTTTACTGTAGCTTTGAACCTGGAAGGTACATACGTACATGGGTCTATACTAGGCTGCTTACCGGTTCATTTTTACAATTCCTCTTGCCTTTGCTTATCTGTATACTTAGGTTCCTGGGGTGCAAGGTCAGACTCTTTATATGTCTTTTGTCCTTTATAGTTGTTCATCCAACAGGTTTATATTAAGTAGATTGGGTTCTAGTAGCTTTGCTGGAAGCTGAACTGTATGCTTACTTTTGCTTAAACAGCACTTCTTGCTATAAATGGGGACCCTAGCGACTCGGTTATTGCTATAGTCCAAGTTCCTTTCATATCTTATGTTCATTGTTGCTACAAATATGGTTACGGTGTTCCATACTGATTTGCATTCCATGTTCTAGTACTGTTTAAAGGTCATCTGTCGAATGCACGCGAACATCTCGTGCCTTAAGGATTCGCTCCATATGTTAATTGCAACTCTGCAATAACTTATCTCTTCGATTCTGTATTATTCTGCACATCTACCAAACCACCCATACATGTGGCTTAGGCCGTCCCAAACCCGTAGTGGTTTGGTCAACTAAGTCTGGGGCTGGGTACTTAACGTACTTACGGGATCTAACACTTAAGGGATATTTGGTTGCATTTCAATTCTACGAAACCTTGTAGTTACACACTTCGTCTTTACTTACTTGGTATTCTTCTACTACTGTTGCTGCACCTCCTCAGCTTTGCTTCTAATCTGTTTCCTTTGCACTCTTCTTGCCTTCTGCTTGTCTTATACTATACTAAGAACTCCCATGGTCAATGTCCTATCCATTACTGTGTCTAATACTGGTTCCTTTGTATCCTAGTTATTACTTAACTACTACTTTCTTCTTGTACCATACCATATGATAAACTTCTTTTCTAACTCTTTGATCCAACCTTGTCTCTTATTTTTATTCTGTTCTTGAACTATGTCTAAAGGCCTTTTGTCCAGTTTTCTTCCATTATACTTTTACTCATTCCTGGGAATGTCTTGAGGCAACCATCAGGATCCATCTCTACTGCTGCTGTCTAACGAGGGTTGGGAGGGTGGGACCTTGTTCTGAGGTCTTTCTGGTTATAGTGATCTAGTTGCACGTACGACTTATTTATAAGTTTGGAACCTCCGTGTATACAAGTCTGATAACTTTCCTCATATTAGGGTATGACTACTAAAACTGTCTGGTTGTCTCTTCCAACTTTACTTCTGATTACCTTCGACTATTGCACTCATTGCCCATTCTGCGAAGTCCTTCTAAGGTCGTGCTTTCTAAGAACTTCCTCGTACTATCTCTGTATTTTTTCTTATCCTATCTCTGTGGTTTATCATTCTAAAGTTGTTACCTCATTTCTCTGGGTGCCACTATTCTCTTTTACTATCTTTCATAGAGAAACTCACCCTACAGCTTAGGTCTCTTTCTTATCTCAGTCCCTTGAACTTCTTTCATCTTTACTCTTCTGAGATCTCTATCAGCTTTACTTACTTAGGACGTCTTCTACTAAACCCTTGGTTCAGGTGTCACTCTTACTGACATGAACCTTGGCACACTTGGAGCACCAAGGGACATGACCAACATTAAAGTAGAACCATTGCAAGTACCAACAGGGCCAATCACAAGACAAAAGACCAAAAGGATCAGAGAAGCTGACAAGAACTCACTTGGGTTGGAAACCAAGCAAACCCCCAAGCATCTTTCTCAAAACCCCAAGAACTTTGAATACTGATTTTGTAGGAACAAAACCCAACCAAGATCAGCCCCTAACCACCATGAAACTCACGTCCATGATAACCACAAGCATGAAATCAGATTGTATTTTGCTAGCAATGGAGACGCCACTAAGTTGCCAAGCTTAGATAAGTTAATTTGAACTTGAAAAGGGGAATCCCTCCCTCACAAGAAATTTAGCCATAGCCAAAGCTTAAAAGCTTCAAAGTTTCTCAAAATATCGTGTATGTTATCCCAAAGAAGAAGAAAACAAAGTTTAAATAGGTTACAAATAGAAACCCTAAAGGTGTGAATGGATAAAAATGTCCCTAAAGTGAAATTACCAAAAGACCTAAAAACTACCCAAAGCTCTCACTCAAGCACGTCCCCAAAAGTCTTTTCCCACCTAAAGTAGCTTAAACAATGATTAGAAACTAATCTAACTTAAGCTAATTTGAGGTGCTTACATCAATAGTAAATTGACGTGCTTACTCAATAAGCAAGTGTAACGACCCCGGGTTAATTTAGCATTTTTGCGTAAATTTTATTTTTGCTTGTGAAGCCGCATCGAACGCGAGGTTCATTTTTATTACCAAAAATTGGAACTTTTTCACGAAGTTAATGATGGGATAATAATAATAACCAAATTTAAGGGGCTAAATTGAGATTTATCCTAGATATTTTGTTACACACATTTAATACACATATTCATTTATTTATTACACACACATATTCCACACATTTGGAACATACATGTGTTACCCATGAAAAACACACAATTGAAGATTACATACACACACGAAAATGGGTAAAAAAACAGAATAGAGAAAGGAAGAAGAAAATTCAAGAAGCAGAAAGAGAAAGATCGAGAGCAGGCCAAAAAAAAAAAAAAGAGAGAGAGAAGACTGCGAGAAGGAGAAGCAGTGAAGGAAAAAGAGAGGCCGGACGAGAGAAAGAAGGATTTGGCTTTGGAAGTTTTGATTTCACTCATAGATTCAATTAGTAAGTAACTTTTGCAATAGTTTCCATTTAATTGATCATTTTGATAAATTCATTTAATTAGCATAACTGATTTTGTTGATTTCCTATTTATTGGGTATGATGTATTATGGCTAAGCAAAATGTGAAAAGCATTTTGGGATTAAATAATTGCAAGTCTCGGCAAGGGAGGGGTTGAATTAGATGTGATATTTTTCTGGTTCTGGAATATGGCGTGGGGAATGGACTGTTTAATGATAAGGTGGTTAGAGATTTTGGCTATAGAAATGTTTGATGGTGTGTTAGAAAAGAAAAAGGCTATTGGATATTTTTTTAAAATGCTGTTGAAGATGAGTTAATATATTTGAAATGTATAAAATGATGGCTGGATCCTAGAAATGGTCTCCGCAAAATAGAGAATGGGGTTTTTCTTGAGTTGCTTTGACACAAACAAAGGTATAATTGAGGCGTTGTCGAAAATGGTCAAGAATAAAGACATATATAATATATGGCAGGTGTTTGATGAATTGTGAGCCAAGATAAGGTTGAATAAATGATTAAAATTTGCATGTGATAATGTGTATTTATTGTGTTGAAATACATACAAATAATGGTTGAATTAAGTTGATCAAAAAGGGTAGTAAACTAAGCGATTAGGCAATGCATTTTGGTAATAATGTAATATGGACAGGTCGTAGTATTGTGGACATAAAATAAATTCTAGGGTCCGCTTAACAAACAGTAAATAATTTTTAAGGATGAAATTGAATATGATTTTGGAATCAAGTATCGTTAAGAGCTTTGAATGTTTTCATAAATAAAAGAATGATAATGAACTACCTATGACTAATAAGATAAAGCTAATCAAACATGAGTCCAATTATTGATATGGATGATGTGTATAAAATGCTAACTGGTACTTAGTTTCTATAAGTATTATGTTCTATAATTCAATTTAGTACTGATATTGAAAGACTTATATTGAACATCTATACTGATGGGTAAAGTAGGAAAATGAAATGAACAAGTAACTATATTGACAAGAACTCACTTGGGTTGGAGACCAAGCAAATCCCAAGCTTCTTTCTCAAAACCCCAAGAACTTTGAATACTGATTTTGTAGGAACAAAACCCAACCAAGATCAGCCCCTAACCACCATGAAACTCACGTCCATGATAACCACAAGCATGAAATCAGATTGTATTTTGCTAGCAATGGAGACGCCACCAAGTTGCCAAGCTTAGATAAGTCAATTTGAACTTGAAAAGGGGAATCCCTCCCTCAACAAGGTTTTGGCCATAGACATGGAAAGCTCAAGCTTTTCTCTCTTTCAAAATTCTGTATATTACGTTGGTTGTCTCCAAAATACAAAGAAGAGTCATATAATAAGGGTTACAAGAGAGTAAAAAGACTAAAATGACCCTAGAGCTAAAATTACCAAAATCCCTAAGTCAAGCACCTCAACCACGACCATTAAGGTCCTTTTTCACCTAAATAAACTTAAAACAAAGATTAGAAGCTAATCTCACTTAAGCTAATTGAGGTGCTTACATGCTATAGTAAATTGACGTGCTTCCGGCTAAGTACAGATCTAAGCATAATTAAGCCTAATGGCATAGTCAACCATGCTAATTACATCATAAATAAAGTCCAAATGTCGAGCACAAATGACAAAAATGCCCCCATTTGGCCGAATTCAACATAGTCCCAAAATTGGTGAAATCGGGTCAAAAGGGTGCTGGTGCTGAAGCTGCTCTACTATGCTTCAGTCTGAGCTGATCTGGGTCAAATGAAATATCTTGGGGACCTCTCTGGTTATGCCCATATGTGTCTCTGGTGTGCACTTGACTTGGTTGCTGCAACTGGTCACATAGCTCTGAGCTAGTCCAGCAAAGGTCTCTTTGATCTTCATTGCTCTTTGGCGTGTGATTGGACCTGTTGGAAACTGCATGGGTTCCTCCAAGTTGTTAGCTGCATCATGTAATGTCTCTGGTGGTTGGACTCATGTCATTCCCTCCTTGTTGAAAAGGATTCGACCTTGAATCTGAACTTGCATCAAAATGAGTTAAGTCAGAAACATTAAAAGTAGCAGATACGTTGTACTTACCTTGCAAATCCAGCTTATATGCATTGTCGTTAATCCTTTCCAAGACTTGAAATGGACCATCCCATCCTGGTTGCAACTTGGATCTTTTCCTCTTGCATATAAAGCCACACCCAATTGCCGGGGTCATACACAATGCGTTGGAAACCTATTATTCTCACCAACTCTGCCTTTCCCTTATCATTCATACTCCCAAGCTTAATAACAATCAAAGATAACAAATCCATAGGAGTTAAAGAATTAGAATCATAATCAATCTCATAAGGCAAGTAAGAACTAGAAGGATGAATGCATCTATTATACGCAAACTCTGGCCCCGCTATTGTGTTTGTAATCTTCTTAGCTCTTTGGCGTGTGATTGGGCCTGTTGGCAATTGCAAAGGCTCTAATGTTCTTGGGTGACTGCATTCATGTCAAATGTTGTCCCTTGGATCATGTCATATATATATATATATATATATATATATATATATATATATATATATATATATATATATATGTTTATAATATACATTTGTATATGTCATGCATTTGTTTATGTTGTTTTTATGTGTATGTAATGGTGGGTGTATTAATATGAGGATTAAATTGATATCAGAACTAAAAAAAATCAAGAAAGGAATTTAGGAATTGTATAATGGAGATGGAAATAAATGTGAATAATATGTATGATGCATGTAAAGTATAGTATAGACACACAGAACATAAGATAGTGGAAGGTGGACATAATAAGTAAAGAGTGGTATACATATGTATATATTTATCGATATGCTTGAACACATGCATGTAGTAAATGTCAAAATAAGATAAGCATATGAGTAATAGAATGCATATATCATTAAATTATATTTATGCATGAACATATACATGTAGTTACATAGCAACCTAAAGTTAAGGGTAAGTGGAAGCATAAGAAGTGCATGTGCATATTTATGCATTATGATTGTTATAAGTTGAGTTAAAATTAAGAATGGTTTTGGAATTTTAAAAGGTTTTAAAAGAAAAGCTTTAAATGTTTTGAAAAGAAAAGATTCAAATGTTTTTGAAAGTAATGTATTTCAGAAAATATTTTTACAGTTTTGAGATACAGACTATGGTTTTATGTTTTCGGGGCATGAGGTAAAACCTCACCCAGTATGTAACTTGAGATATAGTGGAATTGACGGATACAGAGAACATGTGCACATGTAGGGCCAGAATGGCGGCTTAGGATCGTTTACCTGGTCCCTAGTGGTGGCTACACTGCCAGTTGAGCTGTTGTCTTGGGTGTAGAGCTCTATGTTGCCAGTTGAGCTGTTGTCCTGGACGTAGGGCACCACCAGTTTCAGAGATGTCCAGTTGAGTTATGGTCATGGGCATAGAGTACACCCAGTTGAGTTATGGTCCTGGGTGCAGAGAGACGTCCAGTTGAGTTATGGTCCTGGACGCAGAGCAGTTTTCAGTTTTCAGATTTTCAGTACACAGTTTTCAGATCATCAGTATATAGTTTTCAAAAGTTAGATTTTAGTAAACAGTTTTCAGAAAATAGATTTTAGAAATAGTTTATAGAAACAACAATTTTATAAGAGATTCATAATTTTAAAGCAAAAATCGGTTTTCAAGTGAAGTTTTCAGCAAAGAGTTTTCAGAAAGAAACTTTCAAAAAATAGTATTTCAGAAAAAAGGTTTTCAGAAATTATTTTCTAAAAAGTATGACATAATTAAATTTCATTGCAGCTTATAGGTTATGCATATAAATCATACTTTATGGTTAATGTACGAGATGCATATAGTTGACATTGGAATATGATAGCATGATTATATTTATGTGATTATGATTGATGCATGTGTGTATTATATGTTTACATAGAAGGAACAGTTTGTAAGATACTAGCGTGTGATTATATGGTTAATGTTAATTTGCTGGATGTTTAATAGAAATATTATTTTATAATCTGATTTGATGATATTTCAAAGAAATAAAAGAAAGATAAGTATGGTAAGTAACCAATCTAGATTAGCAAAAAGTAAGTAGGTAAGTAATAAGTTAACAGAATAGTGCAGCAGGAGTGTAATGTAATTTATTTTGATGATTAGAGATATAGGAACTTAATAAGTATAATATGGATGTTAATTGTAAATAAGAAACATAGCTTAAAATTCACGTATGAATAGTTAGAAAGACTAGTAACTAGTAATGAGTTTATAAATGGATAAGGAATCAGAAAAATAAATCAGACTGTGATATAAGTGCATGATCACAAAAAGTTCAGATTATATAAAATGGAATTCAGACCTTGCTTGTGTTTGATGCTCAAGGAATGAGCATAGTTACTTACTGAGTCTTATGACTCACATCACTACAGTGTTTGAGTTTTGCAGGTTGGTGACCTAATCGGTAGACCATAGACATCAAAGCTTGAGAAGCCGGATAGCAGCGTTGCAGTCAGCCAGTCACCAGGTCTTGGGTGGATGAGAGTCAAGTTGTTTATGAGTTTAGTTGTAGAGAATTGAGTTGTATAAGTTTAGTTGTAAAAGTTTTTGTTTCTACGTATTTCGGGGCATAGAGCCCAATTATATTTTGTCTTGAGTTGTTTATGTTAGTGATTTATTGTGTCTGGGCCCTATAGGTTGTATTGAGGTGCTGGACTTTGATCCAAGTTGCATGACTTTTAGAAGAGGTCATGTCGAAATCTCGTCAGAGTCAGAGGCTTATGGAGTCGGGATTAGCCTGTCTCATGCCGGTAGCATCCTGGCTTAGGCGGGATGTTACAGCAAGGTTCTAAGCATAATTAACCCTAATGACCTGGTCAACTAGCTTAATTACATCATAAATAAAGTCAACATGTCGAGCAAAAATGACAAAAATACCCCCATTTGGCTGAATTCAACATAGTCCCAAAATAGGTCAAATCGGGTCAAAAGGGTGTGTGCTGAAGCTGCTTTGCTATGCTTCAGTTTGAGCTGATATGGGTCAAATGAAATAGCTTGGGGACCTCTCTGGTTATGCCCATATGTGTCTCTGGTGTGCACTTGACTTGGTTGCTGCAACTGGTCACATAGCTCTGAGCTAGTCCCGCAAAGGCCTCTCTGAACTTCGTTGCTCTTTGGCGTGTGATTGGACCTGTTGGCAACTACATGGGTTCCTCCAAGTTGTTGGCTGCATCCTGTAATGTCTCTGGTGTGGTTGGACTCATGTCATTCCTCATTGTTGAAAAGGATTCGACCTCGAATCTGAACCTGCATCAAAATGAGTTAAGTCAGAAACATTAAAAGTAGCAGATACGTTGTACTTACCTTGCAAATCCAGCTTATATGCATTGTCGTTAATCTGATCCAAGACTTGAAATAGACCCCTCTTGGTTGCAACTTGGATCTTCGTTATGCTTGTATCTGTTCCTCTTACATATAAAGCCACACCCAATTGCTGGGGTCAAACACAATGCGTTGGAAACCTATTATTCTCACCAACTCTGCCTTCCCCTTATCATTCATACTCCCAAGCTTAATAACAATCAAAGATAATAAATCCATAGGAGTTAAAGAATTAGAATCATAATCAATCTCATAAGGCAAGTAAAAACTAGAAGAATGAATGCATCTATTATATGCAAACTCTGGCCCCGCTATTGCGTCTGTGATCTTCTTAGCTCTTTGGCGTGTGATTGGGCCTGTTGGCAATTGCAAAGGCTCTAATGTTCCTTGGGTGACTGCATTCATGTCAAATGTTGTCCCTTGGATCATGTCATTCTCTCTCTCTTGAAATGGATTCGTCCTCGAATCCTAACCCGGATCATAGATAGTTATGACAAAATCAATTGGACGATGATATTGAAATATAAAAGAATCATACTTGACCACTTGTACCTGCGATGAAAAAGCATAAATAATAGAGAAAATGTTATGGAAAAACTTCACTACCACATCTACTTTCTTTTCACCAGCTCGCACAACTTCATCATCACTTATGGCCACTATCTCAACCATACTTGCAAAGACCTCCTCACACACCTGCTCAGCTTCACTATGTTTTTCAACCTCAAAACACACTACCTTACAAGTGTTTACTCCCTCAATGCTCACGGTCTCACAAGCATTTTCACTCACCATGTCACTTATAATACAATTCACAACATTCAAGGCCTCACAAGTGTTTTCATTCGCTATGCACTCAACATCACAAGTGCTTTTCACTTCATTACACACAACTTCAATAGCTTTTGGTTGTTGAGTACACTCTTCATTCACTGCATATTTAGTTACCTTCCAAGTCTTTTTCCATTTCTCATAAGATCTTCTATAATCACTCATAATATCTTGGATATCACTTTTGAAAGTATCCAAAACCTCGATCTTATCATCAATGGTAAGACTTGGACCTGCCATCTCAACACTAAACAAACATATTAGAAATAATAAAAAGCAAAACAAATATGTAAATCCTCACAATCTTACGTGTTTACACTCGAATGATATCACTCCACTCGTGTTTGCACTCTATTGACTTTTACCCGATACTGTGCTCACAATCACTGCCTTTTACCACTCTTGAGTTCTTCCTCAATTCAAATGTGAATCACACTCAATCCAAGAATGGTCAACTAAAGTGTAGTCCACAAGCTAGCAGAAACACAATGTATATATAGAGCATGTGGAATAAAGCAAATAAGATAAGTAATCACGAAGACTCAATCGAAAGAAACCTATAGCTAGAGTGCTCAGAATAAGAAAGAATGATGAGTTAGTTAAATGCAATAAATAAGCAAGCAAGCAATCAACGTGTCACTGAAGCAATCTTGTGGTCACTCACTATAGTGTTTGAGCTCACCTTTCTTTTCTTCTCACACACACTCATAAGTGTTTACACTCCAATGAAACACAATGAAGCACAAAGGATTTCAATTCGGCTATAACACAAATATAGTCTTTAAAGCTCACACCAATACAAACCAAATCAAATATCAATGTAACTCATGTAAAACAATCCAATCAACTTGCAAATGGTCTAATCAAGCTAAGCACGATGCAACCAATTCTTTTTTTTTTTAAAGTAGGTGACTCAGCTGCTTACGTAAGTAGATTACAAATAGGTCAATTAAGCATGTCAATTCGGCAATGGTAAGTTACAAACCAACTAAACACTTTTTCCAACTAACTTGGTGATGCAGCAGCTTGCCTCTTCAAGCACCTCTCATATGCAATGATGACTACTCAAGTTTCCATGTCAAGCTCATGAGTGCTTCCATTTTCAATGTCATGCTAATGATTTCAACACAAATCCAATGTCAAGCTAAGGATAGCTCACGCAAATCAGCAAGCACTCTTGTTAATTCATGCTTCAACATAAGCACATCAAGCATCTTACTCACGGCAATATGTGTAACAAAGTAACCAGACTTATCTCACAAAGTTAACACACAAGCATAAGTAAACTTCAAGAGTAAGTCACGGCCTCATCAATCCATAAGCATTTCATTATGTTTCAACACTCATTCACTCAAATGTGAGGGAAAAAAATGACAAGAACTCACTTGGGTTGGAAACCAAGCAAACCCCCAAGCATCTTTCTCAAAACCCCAAGAACTTTGAATACTGATTTTGTAGGAACAAAACCCAACCAAGATCAGCCCCTAACCACCATGAAACTCACGTCTATGATAACCACAAGCATGAAATCAGATTGTATTTTGCTAGCAATGGAGACGCCACTAAGTTGCCAAGCTTAGATAAGTCAATTTGAACTTGAAAAGGGGAATCCCTCCCTCATAAGAAATTTAGCCAAAGCCAAAGCTTAAAAGTTTCAAAGTTTCTCAAAATGTCGTGTATGTTATCCTAAAGAAGAAGAAAACAAAGTTTAAATAGGTTACAAAGAGAAACCCTAAAGGTGTGAATAGACAAAAATATCCCTAAAGTGAAATTACCAAAATACCTAAAAACTACCCAAAGCTCTCACTCAATCACGTCCCCAAAAGTCTTTTCCCACCTAAAGTAGCTTAAAACAATGATTAGAAACTAATCTAACTTAAGCTAATTTGAGGTGCTTACATCAAATAGTAAATTGACGTGCTTACTAAATAAGCAAGGTTCTAAGCATAATTAACCCTAATGACCTTGTCAAATAGCTTAATTACATCATAAATAAAGTCAACATGTCGAGCAAAAATGACAAAAATGCCCCCATTTGGCTGAATTCAACATAGTCCCAAAATAGGACAAATCGGGTCAAATGGGTGTTGGTTCTGAAGCTGCTCTACTATGCTTCAGTCTGAGCTGATATGGGTCAAATGAAATAGCTTGGGGACCTCTCTGGTTATGCCTATATGTGTCTCTGGTGTGCACTTGACTTGGTTGCTGCAACTGGTCACATAGCTCTGAGCTAGTCCCGCAAAGGCCTCTCTAATCTTCCTTGCTCTTTGACGTGTGATTGGACCTGTTGGCAACTGTATGGGTTCCTCTAAGTTGTTAGCTGCATCCTGTAATGTCTCTGGTGTGGTTGGACTCATGTCAGAAGCAATGGCAGGTCTAGCTTAGAGTTTCATGGCTGACTGCAACAAACAAGTAAGGGACACACCAGAGACACATATGGGCTTCAATGGAGAGGGTCCTAAGCTACTTCACTTGGCCCAAATCAAATCTGATTGAAGCTTCCAAAGCCATTTTGAAGACAAGGACCTATATGGAGAATTTGGCCTAACTTTGACACTTTTGTAATTCGGCCAAACCTTGTATTATTTTATCATTTTGTTTGATATGCTGACTTTAGTTTTGATGTAATTAAGCTATTTCACCAGGACATTAGGGTTAATTATGCTTAGAACCTTGCTTATTGAGTAAGCACGTCAATTTACTATAGCATGTAAACACCTCAATTAGCTTAAGTGAGATTAGCTTCTAATCTTTGTTTTAAGTTTATTTAGGTGTAAAATGACCTTAATGGTCGTGGTTGAGGTGCTTGACTTAGGGTTTTTGGTAATTTTAGCTCTAGGGTCATTTTAGTCATTTTACTCTCTTGTAACCGTAACTATATAACTCTCCTTTGTAAATTTTATGAGGAAAACGTAATATACAACATTTTGAAAGAGAGAAAAGCTTGAGTTTTCCATGGCTATGGCCGAAACCTTGTTGAGGGAGGGATTCCCCTTTTCAAGTTCAAATTGACTTATCTAAGCTTGGCAACTTAGTGGCGTCTCCATTGCTAGCAAAATACAATATGATTTCATGCTTGTGGTTATCATGGACGTGATTTTCATGGTGGTTAGGGGCTGATCTTGGTTGGGTTTTGTTCCTACAAAATCAGTATTCAAAGTTCTTGGGGTTTTGAGAAAGATGCTTTGGGGTTTGCTTGGTTTCCAACCCAAGTGAGTTTCTTGTCATTTGGTATCATGAGATTAGGGTTATGAGGTCTGATTTCCTATCCTTTGTGTTGTTTAATCTTGTATTCATCTTTGTTTTTGTTGTTGTTGTTGATTTCGCCCATTAAGGAATTTATCCTTAAGTTTCGGCCATTGGTGTTCTTGTGTGTTCTTTGTTGTTTCTTGCTGATTCTTGTTGATTTGTGATCAAAATAGCTTGAATAACATTCTGCCCTTGAGTGTTTTTGATTAATTTTGAGTATTTCTTTGAGTTAATCTTTGGCTACTTAGGTCAAAATTGGGGCTTTTGTTTTATTTGCTTGAATCAAGTGTTTAGTTGTTAATTCTATGTTACTAGAACATGTTTAACATTGTTATTAAGTTATTAGTTTCAAAAATAAAAAAAAAATGCATCAGGTCAGATTCGGCCAAGGAAGAACCATCACCACCCATGCTTTGTTCTTGCCATATGCATGTCACTTAGCTTGTTTTCAATAGGTATTATTCATATCTACTTTGAGAAAATCAGATTGCACTTCATTACTCCTAGCATTTGCGTGAACTAGCTTGTTTGCAATATTTGTGAAGTTGTTGCAATCTTGTGAAGTGTGAGGAAAACACGTGTGTTTGAGTGCTGTGGTGAGGCATTTGAGTGAATGAGTGTTGAAACATAATGAAATGCTTATGGATTGATGAGGCCGTGACTTACTCTTGAAGTTTACTAATGCTTGTGTGTTAACTTTGTGAGATAAGTCTGGTTACTTTGTTACACATATTACCATGAGTAAGATGCTTGATGTGCTTATGTTGAAGCATGAATTAACAAGTGCTTGCTGATTTGCGTGAGCTATCATTAGCTTGACATTGGATTTGTGTTGAAATAATTAGCATGACATTGAAAATGGAAGCACTCATGAGCTTGACATGGAAACTTGAGTAGCCACCATTGCATTTGAGAGGTGCTTGAAGAGGCAAGTTGCTGCATCACCAAGTTAGTTGGAAAAAGTGTTTAGTTGGTTTGTAACTTACCATTGCCGAATTGACATGCTTACTTGACCTACTTGTAAGCTACTTACGTAAGCAGCTAGTCACCTACTTAAAAAAAAAAAATTGGTCGCATCGTGCTTAGCTTGATTAGACCATTAGCAAGTTGATTGGATTACTTTACATGAGTTACATTGATATTTGATTTGGTTTGTATTGGTGTGAGCTTTAAAGACTATATTTGTGTTATAGCCGAATTGAAATCCTTTGTGCTTCATTGTGTTTCATTGGAGTGTAAACACTTGTGAGTGTGTGTGAGAAGAAAAGAAAGGTGAGCTCAAACACTATAGCGAATGACCACAAGATTGCTTCAATGACACGTTGATTGCTTGCTTGCTTATTTATTGCATTTGGCTAACTCGTCATTCTTTCTTATTCTGAGCACTCTAGCTATAGGTTTCTTTCGATTGAGTCTCCATGATTACTTATCTTATTTGCTTTATTCCAACATGCTCTAACTATACATTGTGTTTCTGCTAGCTTGTGGACTACACTTTAGTTGACCATTCTTGGATTGAGTGTGATTCACATTTGAATTGAGGACGAACTCAAGAGTGGTAAAAGGCAGTGATTGTGAGCACAGTATCGGGTAAAAGCCAATAGAGTGCAAACACGAGTGGAGGGATATCATTCGAGTGTAAACACGTAAGATTGTGAGGATTTACATATTTGTTTTGCTTTTTATTATTTCTAATCTGTTTTTTTAGTGTTGAGATGGCAGGTCCAAGTTTAATCATTGATGATAAGATTGAGGTTGTAGATACTTTCAAAAATGATATCCAAGCTATTATGAGTGATTATAGAAGATCTTATGAGAAATGGAAAAATACTTGGAAGGTAACTAAATATGCAGTGAATGAAGAGAGTACTCAACAACCAAAATCTATTGAAGTTGTGTGTAATGAAGTGAGAAGCACTTGTGATGTTGAGTGCATAGCGAATGAAAACACTTGTGAGGCCTTGAATGTTGTGAATTGTGTTATAAGTGACATGGTGAGTGAAAATGCTTGTGAGACCGTGAGCATTGAGGGAGTAAACACTTATGAGGTATCGTGCTTTGAGGTTGAAAAACATAGTGAAGCTGAGCAGGTGTGTGAGGAGGTCTTTGCAAGTATGGTTGAGATAGTGGCCATGAGTGATGATGAAGCAGTGAGAGCTGGTGAAAGTAGATGTGGTAGTGAAGTTTTTCCATAACATTTTCTCTGTTGTTTATGCTTTTTCATCGCAGGTACAAGTGGTCAAGTATGATTCTTTTATATTTCAATATCATCGTCCAATTGATTTTGTCATAACTATCTATGATCCAGGTTAGGATTCGAGGACGAATCCATTTCAAGAGAGAGAGAATGACATGATCCAAGGGACAACATTTGACATGAATGCAGTCACCCAAGGAACATTAGAGCCTTTGCAATTGCCAACAGGCACAATCACACACCAAAGAGCTAAGAAGATCACAGACGCAATAGCGGGGCCAGAGTTTGCATATAATAGATGCATTCATTCTTCTAGTTTTTACTTGCCTTATGAGATTGATTATGATTCTAATTCTTTAACTCCTATGGATTTATTATCTTTGATTGTTATTAAGCTTGGGAGTATGAATGATAAGGGAAAGGCAGAGTTGGTGAGAATAATAGGTTTCCAATGCATTGTGTTTGACCCCGGCAATTGGCTGTGGCTTTATATGCAAGAGGAAAAGATACAAGCATAACAAAGATCCAAGTTGCAACCAAGAGGATATGGTCCATTTCAAGTCTTGGAATGGATCAATGATAATGCTTACAAGCTTGATCTTCCTGGTGAGTATGGTGTTCCTGCAATGTTTAATGTCTCTGACTTATTTTATTTTTGATGCATGTATAGATTCGAGGTCGAATCCTTTTCAAAAGAGAGAGAATGACATGAACCAAGGCACACTTGGAGCACCAAGGGACATGACCAACATTAAAGTAGAACCATTGCAAGTACCAACAGGGCCAATCACAAGACAGAAGACCAAAAGGATCAGAGAAGCAATGGCAGGTCTAGCTCAGAGTTTTATGGCTGACTGCAACAAACAAGTATGGGACACACCATAGACACATGTGGGCTTCAATGGAGAGGGCCATAAGCTACTTCACTTGGCCCAAATCAGATCTGATTGAAGCTTCCAAAGCCATTTTGAAGACAATGACCTATATGGAGAATTTGGCCTAACTTTGACACTTTTGTAATTCAGCCAAACCTTGTATTATTTTATCATTTTGTTTGATATGTTGACTGTATTATTTTATCATTTTGTTTGATATGTTGACTTTATTTTTTATGTAATTAAGCTAGTTGACCAGGCCATTAGGGTTAATTATGCTTAGAACCTTGCTTATTGAGTAAGCACGTCAATTTACTATAGCATGTAAGCACCTCAATTAGCTTAAGTGAGATTAGCTTCTAATATTTGTTTTAAGTTTATTTAGGTGTAAAAGGACCTTAATGGTCGTGGTTGAGGTGCTTGACTTAGGGTTTTTGGTAATTTTAGCTCTAGGGTCATTTTAGTCATTTTACTCTCTTGTAACCGTAACTATATAACTCTCCTTTGTAAATTTTATGAGGAAAACGTAATATACAACATTTTGAAAGAGAGAAAAGCTTGAGCTTTCCATGGCTATGGCCGAAACCTTGTTGAGGGAGGGATTCCCCTTTTCAAGTTCAAATTGACTTATCTAAGCTTAGCAACTTAGTGGCGTCTCCATTGCTAGCAAAATACAATCTGATTTCATGCTTTTGGTTATCATGGACCTGAGTTTCATGGTGGTTAGGGGCTGATCTTGGTTGGGTTTTGTTCCTACAAAATCAGTATTCAAAGTTCTCGGGGTTTTGAGAAATATGCTTGGGGGTTTGCTTGGTTCCCAACCCAAGTGAGTACTTGTCACTTACCTAGTCCTTCTACTCAACACCATGCAATTCTTCATAAGCTATTGCCATATTCTTAAGATTTATTCTCTCTAGTCTCTTTCTACCTTTATGTCTTTACTTCTTCTTAAGGGCCTACTATACCCCCTCTTGTTTATTGTTCCTTATAATTCCCATATATTGTTCGCCTCATCCTGACTTTAGACTATCCTATCTCGTGTTTCTTATCTATGCTCTGTTTAACTTATCAACTTGACTATCTAGCCATCTCGTGATTGGTCTGATCTGCTCATTGCTATTCTCTACTGATTCTTCTCTTTACTAAATTCTAGGTTAAGGGGTGGGCATAAATGTATTACATAGGGATCATGTGGTATGTATTATGTTTGACACTTAGGCTCTGTGATGATCTGGTTAGTGTTTGCACGCTTTCTAGAATCGATATTTCTGGAAGGAGGGTCATCATCTGTTCTACAGGAACCTGGTAGTCGACTCCATGTCCTAAGGTCCCTTATTCACTATCGATTGCTCTGGGGTCTTCACTCATCTTGTAGTTTCCAAACTCATTTCTTATGTCACTAAACGTACCGAATCCTATTGACACTTCTATTTCCTTCTTGCTGTCTCCATATCATATTCCTTGGCTCTATGCCATGCTACTGAGGCTAGTGGTGGTTCACTCTTCTGGTTATTTCCTAAATCTCTATTCTTTGCTCTTGCCACCAATCACAACTATGGCACTTTGTTTTATGGTCCGTACTAGTACCTTGACGCGGAACTCACTTGGATGTTTAAGGCAAAGCAAACCCCTCGCAACGGATAGAACCCCAAGCACCACGAATTTGATTTTGTAGGAACAAAACCCTTCCACGGCTATAAAGAAGACCCACAAAGAACTTGTCTTTGAGAACCCTTAAGATGATTCCTTGTACTGTTCTGCTAGCACGGAGACGCCACCAAGGTTGCCACGCCTTAGATAAGTCAAAGCTGAAACAAAGGGGAATCCCTCCCTTAAGCTTGAAATTCGGCCATAGCCATTTTTCTTTGAAGAAATTCGAAAATATGTAAGTTGTTATTGAAGAAGACAAAGTTTAGGATAAGTCAATTTTACTAAAATGCCCTTCAAAAGGTAAAAAGACCAAAAGGTCCTAAAACTACCCAATGGCTACATAAAGCTAAAGCCCTAAGTAGTCATTTACTAAATATTATAAATATCCCCTCCAAGATCTTTATGCAAGTGGCAAAAAGATCAAAAAGAAAAAGTCAACAAAAGTGGCATCATTTCTAAATAATGCCTAATAGGTCCTTTAACTAACTAACTTAGTTCTAATCTAATTTGACCCAAATGATCTAGTTAACTAAGTTACAAATAGCCTAACTAGAGTCAACATGTCAAGCAAAAGGTCAAAATACCAGCCAATTTGGTCGAATTACATATAAGGCATTAAATGGCCAAATTCTTCAAAATGCTACTATCTTCAAAATCGGCTATTGCGCGTCTTCTAGAATGACTTGGGCCACATGAAATAGCTTTGGACCCACTCCATTGAAGCCCTCATGTGACACCAATATGCCCTGGGGTTGTCTGTCACACTCGGCCATGACACTCTGTACTAGTCCCGCCATTGCGTCTCTTATCTTCTTAGCTTTCTAGCGTGTGATTGGCCCTGTTGGAACTTGCAAAGGCTCTACCATGTTACTGGCCGTGACATCTAATGTTCCTTAAGTGGCTGGATTCGTGTCATTCTCTCCCTCTTGAAAAGGATTCGACCCCGAATCTGTACCTGCATCAAAAAGAGTTAAGTTGGAAACATTAAATGTAACAGACACATTATACTCACCTTGTAAATCCAGTTTGTATGCATTATCGTTGATCCGCTCCAAGATATGAAATGAACCATCTCCTCTTGGTTGTAACTTGGATTTACATTGTTCGGGAAATCGCTCCTTGCGCATGTGTACCCAAACCCATTTGACAAGAAACCCACTTGGATTCGAAATCCAAGCAAACCCCAAGCAACGGACAGAACCCCAAGAACCGCGAATTTGATTTTGTAGGAACAAAACCCTTCCAAGGCCACAAAGAAGACCCACAAAGAACTTGCCCTTGAGAACCTTTAAGATGAATCCTTGTAGTGTTTTGCTAGCAATAGAGACGCCACAAAGTTTGCCAAACTTAGATAAGTCGATTCAAACTTGAAAAGGGGAATCCTTCCCTTACAAGAATTCGTCCATAGCCAAAGCTTTAAGCTTTTGAGTTTTACAAATTTCGTTCATTGTCCTCAAAATGAAAAAGAAAGAAAGCTTAAATAGTGTTACAAAGAGAAACCCTAAAGGCATAAAGACAACAATGCCCTAAAGGCTAAATTATAAAAATACCAAAGTCTTCAAGTCTTCAAAGGCCTGTGAGCTTCATTCAAAACTGATTTGGGCCAAGTGAAGGGGCTTTGGGCCCTCTCTATTGAAGCCCACATGCGTCTCTATTTGTTTGTTGCAATCGGCCATAAAACTCTAAACTAATCCCGCCATTGCTTCTTTGAGTCTTTTGGTCCTCTGCCTCGTAATTGGTCCTTCTGGTACTTGTAATGGGTCTTTTGCTTTATTGTCGGCCTGGATCATGTCACAATCACCAGGCTGAAATATCACTCATTTTCTTCCCTTATTGGCATGAGAAACATATTTTGCTCATTCTTTCTCTGTATGTGCTCTCTTGCATTCTCATGTATGTGTTTCACCAAATCAGCTTTTCTTTTGCCATTAACCCTGCATGCTCATCAACATGTAATGTAATGGTAACGGATCTAATGGAGTTAGTGGCTGAAAACCATAAACAATTTGAAATGGTGAATAAGATGTAGAAGAATGAATGCTACGGTTATATGCAAATTCAATAAAAGGTAAAAAATCCTCCCAAGTTTTTAAGTTCTTAGTGATAATAGTACGCAATAACTGAGTCAAAGTCCTATTAACCACCTCGATTTGTCCATCAGTTTGGGGGTGACACAGTAGTAGTAGAATATAAAGTTTTGACAAGAAACCCACATGGATTCGAAATCCAAGCAAACCCCAAGCAACGGATAGAACCCCAAGAACCGCGAATTTGATTTTGTGGAAACAAAACCCTTCCAAGGCCACGAAGAAGACCCACAAAGAACTTGCCCTTGAGAACCTTTAAGATGAATCCTTGTAGTGTTTTGCTAGCAATGGAGACGCCACTAAGTTTGCCAAAACTTAGATAAGTCGATTCAAACTTGAAAAGGGGAATCCCTCCCTTACAAGAATTCGGTCATAGCCAAAGCTTTAAGCTTTTTAGTTTTTTATAAATTTCATTGGTTTTTTTCAAATGAAGAAGAAAGTAAGCTTAAATAGTGTTACAAAAAGAAACCCTAAAGGCATAAAGACAACTATGCCCCTAAAAACGAAATTACACAAATATCAAGTCTTTAAGTCTTCAAATGCTTAGGAAGCTTTATTCTAAACTGATTTGGGCCAAGTGAAATGGTTTTGGGCCCTTTCCATCGAAGCCCACATGCATCTCTATTTGTTTGTTGCAGTCGGCCATAAAACTCTGAACTAATCCCGCCATTGCTTCTCTGAGTCTTTTGGTCCTCTGCCTCGTAATTGGCCCTTCTGGTACCTGTAATGCGTCCTTTGGTTTGTTGTCGGCCTGGATCATGTCATCCCCTCCCTCTTGAAAAGGATTCGACCTCGAATCTGTACCTGCATCAAAATGAGTTAAGTCAGAAACATACATAGTAGACACATTATACTTACCTTGTAAATCCGGCTTGTATGCATTGTCATTAATCCGTTCCAAAACTTGAAATGGACCATCCCCTCTTGGTTGTAGCTTAGATTTACGTTGTTCAGGAAATCTCTCCTTGCGCATGTGTACCCAAACCCAATCTCCAGGCTGAAATACCACACGCTTTCTTCCCTTATTAGCATGAGAAGCATATTGTTCATTCTTTCGTTGTATTTGCTCTCTTGCTTTCTCATGTATGTGCTTCACCAAATCGGCTTTCCTTTTTCCATCTAGCCCCACATGCTCATCAACAGGCAAAGGTAACAAATCCAATGGAGTGAGTGGCTGAAAACCATAAACAATTTCAAAAGGTGAAAATGATGTAGAAGAATGAATGCTACAATTATATGCAAACTTAATAAATGGCAAACAATCTTCCCAACTCTTCAAATTCTTGCCAACTATAGTGCGCAATAATTGAGATAAAGTCCTATTAACTACCTCTGTTTGTCCATCAGTCTGTGGATGACATGTGGTAGAATACAATAGTTTGGTGCCTTTTAGCCCACAACACCTTCCAAAAATGGCTAAGGAACTTAACATTTCTATCAGATACAATACTCCTAGGTATACCATGGAGTCGCACTATGTCTCTGAAAAATAAATCTGCAATGTTTGTAGCATCATCGGTTTTATGACATGCAATGAAATGAGCTATTTTACTAAACCTATCAACTACAACAAAGATTGAATCTCTACCCCTCTTTGTCCTAGGCAAACCTAACACAAAATCCATCGATATATCAACCCACGGTTCACTAGGTACAGGTAAAGGAGTATACAAACCATGTGGCATTAATTTAGATTTAGCATGCTTACATGTTAGACACTTATCACAAATAGGCTCAACATCACGTTTCATTTTAGGCCAATAAAAGTGCTCATGTAAAATAGCTAAAGTCTTAGTAATCCCAAAATGCCCCATCAAACCTCCCACATGCGCTTCCTTCACAAGCAACTCACGCATACTACAAGCAGGAACACACAACCTGTTCGCTTTAAATAAGAATCCGTCATGAATGTAAAACTTTCCAAAAGATGACTTTGCACAAGTAGCAAAAATCTCACCAAAATCAGAATCACACTCATATAATTCCTTAATCAAATCAAATCCCAACATCCGTGCATGCATTGAAGTAAGTAAAACATACCTGCGAGATAATGCATCAGCCACTATGTTTTCTTTACCTTGCTTGTAGCGTATAACATATGGAAATGACTCAATGAATTCCATCCATTTTGCGTGTCGCTTATTCAGCTTACCTTGACCCTTCAAGTGTTTTAATGATTCATGGTCGGTGTGGATCACAACTCTTTAGGCCACAAGTAGTGCTGCCATGTCTCAAGTGCTCTCACAAGCGCATATAACTCTTTGTCATACGTGGGGTACCTCAAAGCTGCTCCATTCAGCTTCTCACTAAAATAGGCTATTGGCCGCTTTTCTTGCATGAGAACTGCTCCAATACCTAACCCTGATGCGTCACACTCAATCTCAAATGTCTTCTCGAAGTTGGGTAGTGCTAAAATGGGTGCACTGCATAACTTCGCTTTAAGGTCCTGGAATGCTCGCTCTTGCGCCTCGCCCCATTGAAAACCAACTGTTTTCTTTACTACCTCAGTCAATGGCACGACAATGCTACTGAAGTCCTTGACAAATCTCCTATAGAAGCTCGCTAACCCATGAAAGCTTCGGACTTCTGTCACTGTAGTTGTTGTAGGCCATTCCTGAATTGCCTTTACCTTCTCCACATCTACCTCGATGCCATCTGCACTCACAACAAAACCAAGAAAAACAATTCTATCCATGCAAAATGTGCATTTGTCAGAGTTAGCATACAATTGTTCTTTTCGTAAAACATCAAGTACCTGCTTCAAATGCATCACATGCTCATCTACTGTTTTACTGTAAACTAAGATGTCATCAAAATAAACCACAACAAACTTACCTAAAAATGCACGCATAACATGATTCATCAATCTCATAAATGTGCTAGGTGCGTTTGAGAGACCAAATGGCATAACTAACCATTCATACAAGCCATATTTAGTCTTAAATGCAGTTTTCCACTCATCTCCCTCTCTCATGCGAATTTGATGGTATCCACTCTTTAAGTCAATCTTACTAAAAATTTTGGAACCATGCAATTCATCCAACATGTCATCTAGTCTAGGAATGGGGTGACGATACTTTACCGTAATATTGTTGATAGCTCGACAATCAACGCACATACGCCACGTCCCATCTTTCTTAGGAACTAGAAGTACTGGTACTGCACAAGGGCTCATGCTTCCCTTACATACCCTTAGTCCATCAATTCCCGTACTTGCCTTTGTAGCTCCTTTGTCTCCTCGGGATTGCTCCTATAAGCCGGTCTGTTAGGAATGACTGCTCCAGGTATGAAGTCTATCTGGTGCTCAATACCTCTAATGGGTGGAAGCCCACTAGGTATGTCCTCTGTGAGTACGTCACTGTAATCCTGCAAAAGAGATGAAATAGACACAGGAAGCAAAGGGTCAGCGTTAGTAAAATAAATATGAGGTTCCTTATAGACTAACAATAGCATGAGCTTGCTAGCCTTGAACGCTTTTCTCGCTTCACCCTCACCCATGTAGAAACTCTTTTTAACTCTCCCTTTTGTTTCCCCTCACGTTCACTCACACTCCCCTTGGGAACTCCCACGGCCTTGGCCTTATTTTTCTCACCAGATACACCACTCTCACTAGTCTCACCCAAGGTGTGTGTTTCCTTTCGCTCTCTCTTTGTCACGCTCAAGTTGCAACTTAACCTGATCGTCATGGACTTGTGCAGGTGTAAGTGGATATAATGTAATGGGTTTTCCCTTATGCTGGAAAGAGTACTTGTTCTTGAACCCATCATGAATAACCTTCTTATCAAACTGCCACGGCCTGCCCAAAAGAATATGTCCTGCATGCATCGGTATCACATCACATAGGACATCATCTGTGTATGGCCCAATGGTAAAGCTCAACAGTACCTGCTTTGTCACACTTATCTCCCCACAATCATTTAACCACTGCAACTTGTAAGGCTTCGGTGTCTCAAGCAACTCAACCCCAATCGCTCAATCAAAGCTGTGCTAGCAACATTAGTACAACTGCCCCCATCTATGATCATACTACACCCCTTGCCATTCACACGGCACCTAGTATGGAATATATTCTCCCTCTGCTGCACACTCTCATCCTCTACAACATGTGCACTCAAAGCACGCTTGACAACTAAGGATAAGTTATCCAGCGGGTATGCAGCTCCCTCATGGTCACTAGCATCCTCCAACTCTGGCATCTCCTCCTCAACCTCACTATCGGTAGAGTACACCTCTCCACTCTTTTTATCAATCACTAAGGTTCGCCTATTGGGACATTGTGAAGCATAGTGTCCCATGCCCAAACACTTGAAACACTTGACATCTTTAGTTCTAGCAGCTGCACCCTCAGGTTTTGGTCTAGTTTTGCTCGGTTCTGCAGCCTCTTTACCCTTGGCACTAGGTTCGGCCCTAGGCTTATTAAAGCCTCCACTGAATTCGCCTCTAGGCTTGTCAAAGCCTCCATCTCGCTTCTCATTCGGAACCCATTTCCCTTTCCATGCAGAAGTAGCCTGAGTACCAAATCTGGATGTTGACTTTTTCTTGAGTTGCCTTTCTATCTTGATAGCCATGTGAAGCATATCCTCCAAATCAACATAATGATGCAACTCCACCATGTTTGCAATCTCTCTATTCAAGCCCCCTAGAAACCGTGCCATAGTAGCTTCTGCATCCTCAACTACATTTGCCCTGATCATGGCAACTTCCATCTCTGTGTAATAGTCCTCAACGCTTTTGGTCCCCTGATACAGATGTTGTAGTTTCTGATACAACTCCCTATAGTAATGGTTGGGTATAAATCTCTTTCTCATGAGACCCATAAGTTATGCCCATGTCTGAATCGGTCTCTCATAGTTTCTCCTCCGAGTAGAGACAAGCTGATCCCACCAAATCATAGCATAATCGATAAACTCAATTGCTGCTAGACTGATCTTCTTCTCGTCTGAGTAGTGATGACAGTTGAAAATCAATTCTATTTTCTTTTCCCATTCTAAATAAGCTTCAGGATCATTCTTGCCTTGGAATGTTGGTATCTTGATCTTGATGCTACCTAGATCACCATCTACATCTCCTCACCTACCATATCCTCTCCGATCATAATCCCCTCTTCTGGCATCAAATGCACCTCTATCATCAACCGTCTATCCCTCCTATCATTCCTCCTATCAAACCTCCTATTAGGCCTCCTATCATGCCCAGGCTGAAATCTCTCCTCCACATCATCAAAACCATCAGAATCATCAAACTCATTTTCAGCTTCCTCTTCATCTGGTGGTACAGACGACGGTGGTACATTGTGAGGTGGTGGTACACCTAGGGGACCGCTACCAGTTTGAATACTCTCGACACTCTTGGACAATCTCTCCAAAGCAGTATTCATGTTCTCCATCATATCTGTAAATTTCCTATCCAAAGCCTCAAGCTTTTCATCAGTAGTTAGACCTGCCATCTCAACACTAAACAAACAGATTAGAAATAACAAGTAAAAAAATATCTAAATCCTCACAATCTCATGTGTTTACACTCGAATGATATCACTCCACTCGTGTTTGCACTCTATTGGCTTTTACCCGATACTGTGCTCACAATCACTGCCTTTTACCACTCTTGAGTTCGTCCTCAATTCAAAAGTGAACCACACTCAATCCAAGAATACAAACCAAATGTAGTCCTCAAGCTAGCATGAACACAACGGACCCAACAATATATATATATAGGGCAGGCGGAAAAAAAAACGCGAACAGGAATAGTAATGACGGAGACTCAATCAATAATACTTAAGCTAGAGTAATTAGAAATAAGGAGTAAACAATTAGCACAATGGAAAAAAAAATAAGCATGCAAATTCACGGTCGTATGCAATTTTGGAGAAAATTTGGCACCTCTATAAAATTTTGATGGAATACCCTCCATGGGCACCTAAATGATAATATGGAACAAACTAGATTCAACCAAAAAATTTCACTTTTTTACTCTTTTTTTTTGCTCAAGTGATCACTATCACTCAAGTCCTTTTTCTTTTTTTTTTTTTTTTTTTTTTTTTGATAACGTTGATGCTAAATGTGGTTCTGATTTCAGAGGCTGGTTTTCAAAGCCTGATTTCAGAGTCTGATGATGGTCTGAATCCAGGGTCTGAATTTAGAGGCTTCTGGTCAGTGTCTGATTTCAGAGTCGAATAAGGGTCTGATTTCAGGGTCTATTGGTCTGGGTCTGATTTCAGAGGTTATTGGTCTGGGTCTGATTTCAGAAGTTACTGGTCTGGGTATGATTTCAGAGGCTAAGTTTCAGGGTCTGATCTCAGAGTCTGATTCAATGGTTAAGTTTCAGGGTCTGAACTCAGAGTCTGATTTCAGAGGCAGATTTCAAAGGTTACGTTTTAGGTCTGATTTCAGACTTCACTTAGTTTTCAGGGTCTGATTTCACACTACACTAGGGTTTTAGAAACAAAACACACAGCCGCCAAAGAACATGCTTATTTCTTAAACATATGCTAAGAATAGAATGACTATGACGAACTGATAGGAAGAACAGAACAGAAGCCCAGAACTGGAAAATGATGAACTGATATGCAACTATGACGAACTGACAGGAAGAACATAACAGAAACCCAGAATTGGAAAAAGATGAACTTATATGCTTCACAACAAAACCAGATCTAGAATATGCTTCACAAAAAACCAGATCCAGAATATGCTTCACAACAAAACCAGATCCAGAATATAAACAAAATAAAACAGCAACAAGATCCAACAAGAACTGAAACGAAAATAACAAAGAACAAAAGAAAAACAAAATCAAACAAAAGGAAAGTTAGAAAAATCAGACCTTGGAACCCTGAGCTCTAGATACCAAATGACAAGAAACCCACTTGGATTCGAAATCCAGCAAACCCCAAGCAACGGACAGAACCCTAAGAACCGCGAATATGATTTTGTAGAAACAAAACCCTTCCAAGGCCACAAAGAAGACCCACAAAGAACTTGCCCTTGAGAACCTTTAAGATGAATCCTTGTAGTGTTTTGCTAGCAATGGAGACGCCACTAAGTTTGCCAAAACTTAGATAAGTCGATTCAAACTTGAAAAGGGGAATCCCTCCCTTACAAGAATTCGGCCATAGCCAAAGCTTTAAGCTTTTTAGTCTGTGCTAGCCATGTGTGGTTTAGACTGGAGCTGTCGAGATTGGCGCCAAACTATTGAGTGGCTTTGTCAGTTCTCTGGTGCCTCTTTATATCATCTTCTGGTTCGTCTGTCCTTTGCAGCGTCAGTTTACCATATATGGAGGGAGAGGAATGCTCGCACTCATGATATGCCTCTTAGGCCAGTTTCTGTTCTTCTATATGATATTGTTTTTGATGTTCGGAATCGTATTAGTTCTTTACGTAAGGTGACTCCATCTTATGACAATAAATGGCTTCACCTTTCGTGGCACTTGCCCGATGACATCTTTAGTTGATCTATTGTAGCCGTTTGGCTTTCTTCTAGGAGGGCTTGTCCTCTCTAGATCCTGGGGGATGCCCCTTGCTCTTGTATAGTTTTCTTTTGGTTATAATACTTACCTTATCCAAAAAAAAAGAAACCCTAAAGGCATAAAGACAACAATGCCCCTAAAAACGAAATTACACAAATATCAAGTCTTTAAGTCTTCAAATGCTTAGGAAGCTTTATTCTAAACTGATTTGGGCCAAGTGAAATGGTTTTGGGCCCTTTCCATCGAAGCCAACATGCATCTCTATTTGTTGTTGCAGTCGGCCATAAAACTCTGAACTAATCCCGCCATTGCTTCTCTGAGTCTTTTGGTCCTCTGCCTCGTAATTGGCCCTTTTGTACTTGTAATGCGTCCTTTGGTTTATGTCGGCCTGGATCATGTCAAGTTTAGTTCCCAACTTACCCCATAAAACTTTCCAAAAGTGACTAAGGAATTTAACATCATGATCTGAAACTATACTCCGTGGAATTCCATGGAGTCGTACTACTTCTCTAAAGAACAAGTCAGCATGTTAGTGGCATCATCAGTCTTATGACATGCTATAAAGTGTGCCATCTTACTGAACCTATCAACCACTACAAAAATGGAATCTCTACCCCGCCTAGTCCTAGGTAAACCCAATATAAAGTCCATTGATACATCTACCTATGGCTCGCTAGGTACAGGCAATGGTGTATACAAACCATGAGGCATAACCTTAGATTTAGCCTTTTTACAAGTTAAGCATTTATCACACAAACACTCAATATCTCTCTTCATTTTAGGCCAATAAAATATTCACTCAAAACTCCTAAGGTCTTGGCATTGCCAAAGTGCCCCATTAAACCTCCCCCATGCACTTCCCTAACTAACAATTCACGCATACTATAAACAGGAATGCATAATCTATTTTTCCTTAAACAGAAACCCATCATATTGGTAGAATTTACTAAAGGTAGACTTTTCACATGCAGCATAGATAGTACTGAAGTCAGTATCATTTTCATAAAATTCCTTAATAAATTCAAACCCAAGCATCCTTGCATTCAATGAAGTAAGTAAAGCATAACTTCACGATAATGCATCGGCGACAATGTTTTCCTTACCTTGTTTGTAGCGGGTTACGTATGGAAATGTCTCAACAAACACTAACCATCGTGCGTGCCGTTTGTTTAGCTTACCTTGACCTTTCAAATGCTTCAATGACTCATGATCTGTATGGATCACAAACTCTCGAGGCCATAGATAATGCTGCCATGTCTCAAGGGCTCTCACTAGCGCATACAACTCCTTGTCGTATGTGGGGTATCTCAAAACTGCTCCGTTAAGCTTCTCACTAAAGTAGGCAATTGGCCGTTTTCTTGCATAAGAACCGCTCCAATGCCTAATCGGATGCGTCACACTCAATCTCAAATGTCTTCTCAAAGTTGGGTAGCGCCAAAATGGGTGCACTGCACAACTTCATTTTAAGATCCTGGAATACACGCTCATGCTCTTCTTCCCATTTGAAGCCAACAGTTTTCTTCACTACTTCAGTCAGTGGTGCTGCAATACTGCTGAAGTCTCTAGAAATCTACGGTAAAAGCTTGCTAATCCATGGAAGCTTCTGACTTCGGTCACAATTGTCGGTGTAGGCCAATCCTGAATTGCCTTTACCTTTTTTCCACATCAACTTCGATGCCATCTGCACTTACAACAAAACCAAGGAAAACCATTTTATCCATACAAAAAGTGCACTTATCAATGTTAGCATACAGTTTCTCATGCCTTAACATATCAATAACATACTTCACATGCGTAACATGCTCATCTATTGTTTTACTGTAAACTAAGATGTCATCAAAATAAACTACAACAAACCTACCTATAAATGCACGCATAACATGATTCATCAATCTCATAAATGAGCTAGGTGCGTTTGTAAGACCAAATGGCATAACTAACCATTCATACATGCCATACTTGGTCTTAAATGCAGTTTTCCACTCATCTCCTTCTCTCATGTGAATTTGATGGTATCTACTCTTTAAATCAATCTTACTGAAAATTTTGGAACCATGCAATTCATCTAACATGTCATCTAGTCTAGGAATAGGGTGACGATACTTTACCGTTATATTATTGATCGCTCGACAATCAACGTACATACGCCACGTCCCATCTTTCTTAGGGACTAGAAGAACTGGTACCGCACAGGGACTCATACTTTCTCTGACATACCCTTTCTCCATCAACTCCCGCACCTGCCTCTGAAGTTCCTTTGTTTCCTCTGGATTGCTTCGGTAGGCTGGTCTATTGGGAATGATTGCGCCAGGTATGAAATCTATATGGTGCTCAATACCTCTAATGGGTGGGAGCCCACTATGAATGTCCCCTGTCAACACATCATTGAATTCTTGCAAAAGAGATGAAATGGACAAAGGAAGCAAATGGGTCAATGTTAGCTAAACAAATATGGTGATTTTTTATTAGACTAGCAAAATCATGAGCTTGCTAGCCTTGTAAGCTCTCCTTGCTTCACCCTCACCAATATATAAGCTTTTTTTCACTCGCACTTTCATTCCCCCCTTAGGTTCACTCACACACCCCTTGGGAACACTCACTGCCTTAGCCTTAATTTCCTTACCAGGTTCGGTCACACTCCCCTCACGTGTTTTCTCCAAGGCTGTGTTTGCACTCTCTTTCTCTCTATCTCTCTCAAGTTGCAACTTGACTTGATCTTCGTGGACTTGCCTCGGTGTAAGTGGGTATAAGGTAATGGGTTTTCCCTTATGCTGAAATGAATACTTATTCTTAAAACCATCGTGTATAACCTTTCTATCAAACTGCCATGGCCTTCCTAAAAAAATGTGTCTTGCATGCATGGGTATAACATCACAAAAAACATCATCAGTATAAGGCCCAATGGTGAAGCTCAATAATACATGCCTAGTCACCCGTACTTCTCCACAATCATTCAACCACTACAACTTGTAAGGCTTGGGATGCTTCAAGCGATCTAATCCCAACCTCTCAACTAAAGATGTACTTGCGACATTAGTACAACTGCCCCCGTCAATGATAATACTAAACCCCTTGCCATTCACACGACATCTAGTATGGAATATTCTCCCTTTACATATCACTCTCATCCTCACCAATTTGTGCACTCAAAGCATGCTTCACAACTAAGGACAAGTTATCCAGCGGGTATGCAGCTCCCTCTCTGTCACTAGTATCCTCCATCGCAGGCTCATCATCCTCAACCTCAACCTCACTGTCAGTAGAATGTACCTCACCACTCTTCTTATCAATTACTGAGGTGCGCCTGTTTGGGCACTGCGAAGCATAATGTCCCATCCCCAAACACTTGAAGCACTTGACGTCCTTAGTCTTGGGTGTTGTACCCTCAGGTTTCGGTCTAGCCTTGCTTGGTTCCGCAACCTCCTTACCCTTGGCACTTGGTTCGGCCCTTGGCTTATTAAAGCCTCCATCCCGTCGATCATTAGGAACCCATTTCCCCTTCCATGCAGAAGTAGTTTGAGTACCAAATCTGGATGTAGTCTTCTTCTTGAGTTGCCTCTCTACCTTGATAGCCATGTGAAGCATATCCTCCAAATCAACATAATGATGCAACTCCACCATGTTGGCAATCTCTCTATTCAAGCCCCCTAGAAACCGTGCCATAGTAGCCTCTGCATCCTCCACTACATTTGCCCTGATTAAGGCAACCTCCATCTCAGTATAGTAATCCTCTACACTCTTGGCCCCTTGATACAGATGCTGTAGTTTCTGATACAACTCTCGGTAGTAATGGCTGGGTATGAATCGTTTCCTCATGAGACCTCGAAGTTCTTCCCATGTCTGAACTGGCCTCTCATAATTCCTCATCTGTTAGTGACAATCTGATCCCACCAAATCATTGCATAATCAGTGAATTCCATGGCTGCCAGATTGATCTTCTTCTCATCAGAGTAATGATGATAGTTGAAAATCAACTCGATTTTCTTCTCCCACTCTAAATATGCTTCAGGATCATTCTTGCCCCGGAAGTTTGGTATCCTGATCTTGATGCTACTCAAATCACCATCAATATAACCATGTCTACCTTAACCCCTACTTTTGTAATCCTCACGTCTGTCATCAAATCCTCTTTTCCTATCAAACCTCAATCTCTTCTATCATGCCTCCGCTCTTGCCTATGATTCCTGGGCCTATACCTCTCTTCCTCCTCAACTGAGTCTTCCAAATCATCAAACCCATCAGGATCATTCTCGGCCTCCTCTTCCACTACTGGTACTCGAGGTGGTGGAACTTACCGCGGGGGCACAACTTGTGGTGGTACTCGTGGAATACTGCCTGTCTGTATACTATCAACACTTTTTGACAACCTCTCCAAAGCAGTATTCATGTTCTCCATCATATCTGTAAACTTTCTATCTAAAGCCTCAAGCTTCTCATCCACCATCAAACTAGTATCTGCCATCTCAAATCTTCAACAAACAGATTAGAAGTAACAAATATGTGAAAACAATTATATAACCTCACAATCTCACAGATGTGTTTGCACTCAATTATGTATCACTCCACTCCACTCGTGTTTGCACTCAATATAATGTGAATATGACTTACCATAGAAGTTCACAACAATGTGTAATCTTCAAGCTAGCATAAACAACAAGAAACCAATATAGGGCAAATAGAGTAATGCGAGTAAGAATTAGCAAATACGTAGACTCAATTCAAAGAAAACCTAAGGCTAGAATGCTTGGAATAAGAAAATCACAAACTAGAACAATAGGCAATTGCACAAGCATGCAAACAATCCCGGACGTATGCAAATTGGGATGAAATTTGGTGCCTCAATAGAAATTGTTGATAATTACCCTTCATCGGACACCCAATTGATGATATGGAACCAACCAATTTCAACCAAATTTGGAACTTTTTTACTTTTTTTTTTTTGGCTTTTCAGGTTACTTGAACTCTTAAAAAAATTTTAGTGTTTGACCGGTTCGCCGGTATGTTTTTATACCGGTATGTAAGCCGGTTTGAACTAGCCCGGTTCCATAACTATGTTTTTGGAACAAGTTGGCCGTATTTAGTCTGGTTGGGACCGGTATGAAAACTACCCTGTTCCAGTATATATGTAATACCCAGTTAGACCAGTATGAATTCCGATATGAATACGATATGAAACTTAACCAGTTCCAGAAGCTATGTAATCCCCAGAAAGACAGGTATGAAGGCCGGTATGAATGCCGGTATGAAACTTTCCGGTTCCAGAGGCTGTCTCTAGTGTATTTTTTTCACCAGTATGCCGGTCACATGTGATTCAAAATAGGCACAAAAACACTTAAGAAATAAAAAAAAAAAAACAAGAATCAAGATGAACAAATATCTTGATGACCAACAAACACAATAAAGACTAAATGAAAAACACAAAGTAAAGATAGAAAAATCAGACCTTGGAACCCTAAGCTCTGATACCAAATGACGCGGAACTCACTTGGATGTTTAAGGCCAAGGAAACCCCTCGCAACGGATAGAACCCCAAGCACCGCGAATTCGATTTTGTAGGAACAAAACCCTTCCAAGGCCACAAAGAAGACCCACAAAGAACTTGTCTTTGAGAACCCTTAAGATGATTCCTTGCAGTGTTCTGCTAGCACGGAGACGCCACCAAGGTTGCCACGCCTTAGATAAGTCAAAGCTGAACGAAGGGGAATCCCTCCCTTAAGCTTGAAATTCGGCCATGCCAAACCATTTTTCTTTGACGAAATTCGAAAATATGTAAGTTTTTATTGAAGAAGACAAAGTTACAATATATAGGATAAGGCAATTTTACTAAAATGCCATTCAAAAGGTAAAAAGACCAAAAGGTCCTAAAACTACCCAATGGTAGATAAAGCTAAAACCCTAAGTAGTCATTTACTAAATATTACAAATATCCCCTCCAAGATCTTTATGCAAGTGGTACAAAGATCAAAAAGAAAAAGTCAACAAAAGTGGCATCATTTCTAAAGAATGCCTAATATGTCCTTTAACTAACTAACTTAGTTCTAATCCAATTTGAACCAAATGATCTAGTTAACTAAGTTACAAATAGCCTAACTAGAGTCAATATGTCAAGGAAAAGGTCAAAATACAAGTCCATTTGGCCGAATTACATATAAGACATTAAATGGCCAAATTCTTCAAAATGCTCCTATCGTCAAAATCGACTATTGCACGTCTTCTAGAATGACTTGAGCCATGTGAAATAGCTTTGGACCCATTCCATTGAAGCCCTCATGTGACGCCAATATGCCCTGGGGTTTTCTGTCACACTTGGCCATGGCACTCTGTGCTAGTCCTGCCATTGCGTCTCTGATCTTCTTAGCTTTCTGGCGTGTGATTGGCCCTGTTGGAACTTGCAAAGGCTCTACCATGTTACTGGTCGTGACATCTAATGTTCCTTGAGTGGCTGGATTCGTGTCATACCTTCATTACTTCTAAGTATCCCTAACCTTACGGGGTTGCTCTTTTTACTTCCATGATTCTCTACTGGCTGGTGGGACTTTTACTAGTGCTACAAACCTTGTGATGGCTTATCTTATTCTCTGGGCTACACGGGGTTCTCTTCCTAATAATCTCGAAACTTTCTTAATCTCTTTCTGGGTGATCAATCTTTTGAGATCCTATGTGAACTCTCGTCAGATTTCTTATGGTCATCTATGCCTACGCTGGTAGGGACTAGGATAAACATATTTTGTCTCGATAGGCTTCGATACCCTTACTCTGGTGCTCCGTGTCCTGGTAGGGTCTATTTCTCATGTAAGGTAGGTATGAGGTAGGCTCTATCAAGGCAACTTTCTTATCTGGTGCCACTGGGGGGTTCGAAGACTAGATAGTTTGAGGTCTTATCTCTATCAGATTGTTTTTTGGAAAAGTAAGTGTATTAACCAAAAGAAAACTATACAAGAGCAAAGGGGCATACCCCAGACTACTAGAGAGGAAAGGCCCTCCTAGAAGAAAAGCCGAAAGGCTACAAGTAAAATAAGATCAACAGAAGATGTCTTCGGGCAAGTGTCAGGATAGGTGAAGCCATTTATTGTCATAAGATGGATTCACCTTCCGTAAAAAGTTATCACGATTCCGAACATCAAAAATAATATCACTAAACAGAACAGAAACAGGCCGAAGAGACGCATCATGAGTGCGGGCATTCCTCTCCCTCCAAATATGGTAAACTGACGCAGTAAAAGTAAGTAGTAAAAGAGCCGAACAAGAAGATGACGTAAAGAGGCGTCAGAAAACTGACACATCCACTCAACCGTCTGAAGCCAATATCGGCAACTCCAATCTAACCCACACATAGCCAGCACAGTCGACCAGACCCTCGAAGAGAAGAGAAGAACACGGAAGAAAGATGATCGATATCCTCACTTGAACAAACATAGAGAATACATCGCGAGCAAGCAGAGATACCGAACCTCATCAAACTATCATGAGTACAAAAGCCTCTATGAATAGACATCCAAAGCAAAAGGAATGGAGGGGAATGGCCTTCCGGAACCAAACAACTCGAGACCAATGCACCAAGGTTCCCCTTGTCCGCATGGCATTCCAGGCACTATCCACTAAAAATCTCCCTCTACTATCATCCTCCCAAACCAGCTCATCCTCCCTCATACTAGAAAGATTCGGAAGATGGGCCCGAGCTAAATCAACAAGGGCGGCAGACCTAGATAGGGGCCACCGCGAAGAAGAATCAGAATTAATGGAAGCAACTGTAGCCATCCTATCCAAGCCAGAGTCTTAAATCACTCTCTCACCCAACGTATCCACAATCGGACCCATAGGATGCCAAAAATCAAACAATAATAAAGTCTTCTCACCATTCCCAATCCTAACTCTCATCCGCCGTCGGGACCAAGAACGAAGCTCCAAAATCTTACGCCAACTCCAAGAGCAATCTGTAGGGCAAGGCACCACCCAAAAACTTCTCCTCCTCAACAAATAAGACTAAACCCAATTCGACCAAGAAGAAACCTGGCCAGAACAAAGAAACCAAATGTGCTTAACAATAGCCACTCTATTCCAAGTATCCAATCTCTTAATCCCCAGCCCCCATCTCCTTTAAAGGTAAACAGACTCTACTCCAAGCCACTCTCGCCCCAGAAGAGGTGAGCTCACTACCCTTCCAAAGGAAAGAACGGAGAATCGTCTCCACCTTCTAATAATAGACTTAGGAAGAATAAATAAAGAAGACCAATAAACTTGAATAGAGAAACACAAAACAGACTTAATGAGCTGATGAAGCCGCCCCGCATAAGAGAGAAACTTACTACTCCAACTCTTAGCACGCATAATAATACGATCTACAAGAGAAGCACAATCTGAGGCCCGGAGTTAGTAGAAATCAAAGGGAATCCCAGATACCGCACTGGAAGAATCCTTTCTTGGAAGCCCAGAACATGACACAGTTGGCCTTGAAGGGTAGAAGAGATACCGGAGGAGGAGAAATGACTTTTAGCTGGATTCGGGATTAAACTTGATAAACCACTGAACTGCCCGAGACAATCCTTGATCAAGGAAACCGATGAGGCATCCGCTCTACAAAAAATCATAAGGTCATCCGCAAAGCAAAGATGAGTGAGACGATCATTAGAACACCGCCCATGGAATTTGAAACCCTGATTAATAGCCATTTTATGAAGTAAGCCAGACAGAACTTCCATAGCCAAAACAAAGAGATAAGGAGACATAGGATCACCTTGTCTCAACCGCGACCCCCAGAGAAAAAACCATGCAACTCCTCATTAATAGACATAGAAAACTAGTAGAAGTCATACACTCCTGAATCCAACCCACCATCCTCTCTGGAAAACCAACAGTCCGCAAAACCTCAACCAAAAAGTCCCAACGAACAGTGTCATAAGCTTTCATCAAGTCAATCTTAAGAGCACATCTCAGGGAACCACCAATCCGATGATAATTTCGAACCAATTCCTGACACAAAAGAATGTTATCGCTGATACGCCTACCCGCAACAAAAGCAGATTGATTATGACTTATCACTGAAGGAAGGATAACCTTGATCCTATTCGCAATAAGTTTAGCAATACAAAGGACATCATCCCCGACAACACTCCAAGACTTCTTAAAGAATCCCGAATTAAATCCATCTGGGCCTGGAGCTTTATTGTCCTTCAGCGCGAACAAGACAGCCTTAATCTCCTCATCTGAAACCTCCCGGGTAAGAGACTCACTCTGCTCAGCTGTCACATGCCTAGTAATTACATATCTAAGGGCAACCTTATCTGACACGAGTCCAACCACACCAGAGACATTACATAATGCAGCTAACAACTTGGAGGAACCCATGCAGTTGCCAACAGGTCCAATCACACACCAAAGAGCAAAGAAGTTCAGAGAGGCCTTTATGGGACTAGCTCAGAGCTATGTGACCAGTTACAGCAACCAAGTCACGTGCACACCAGAGACACATATGGGCATAACCAGAGAGGTCCCCAAGCTATTTCATTTGACCCAGATCAGCTCAAACTGAAGCATAGCAAAGCAGCTTCAGCACCAGCACCCTTTTGACTCGATTTCACCCATTTTGGGACTATGTTGAATTCGGCCAAATGGGGGCATTTTTTTCATTTCTGCTCAACATTTTGACTTTATTTATGATGTAATTAGCATGGTTGACTATGCCATTAGGCTTAATTATGCTTAGATCTGTACTTAGCCGGAAGCACGTCAATTTACTAGCATGTAAGCACCTCAATTAGCTTAAGTGATATTAGCTTCTAATCTTTGTTTTAAGTTTATTTAGGTGCAAAAGGACCTTAATGGTCGTGGTTGAGGTGCTTGACTTAGGGCTTTTGGTCATTTTAGCTCTAGGGTCATTTTAGTCTTTTTACTCTCTTGTAACCCTTATTATGTGACTCTTCTTTGTATTTTGGAGACAACCAACGTAATATACAACATTTGAAAGAGAGAAAAACTTGAGCTTTCCATGGCTATGGTCGAAACCTTGTTGAGGAGGGATTCCCCTTTTCAAGTTCAAATTGACTTATCTAAGCTTGGCAACTTAGTGGCGTCTCCATTGCTAGCAAAATACAATCTGATTTCATGCTTGTTGTTATCATGGACGTGAGTTTCATGGTGGTTAGGGGCTGATCTTGGTTGGGTTTTGTTCCTACAAAATCAGTATTCAAAGTTCTTGGGGTTTTGAGAAAGATGCTTGGGGGTTTGCTTGGTTTCCAACCCAAGTGAGTTCTTATCATTTGGTATCATGAGCTTAGGGTTCTGAGGTCTGATTTCCTATCCTTTGTGTTGTTTAATCTTGTATTCATCTTTGTTCTTTGTTGATTTAATTTTGGCATCAAGGTTTTACTTCCACCTTGATTCGGCCATTGTTGGATCTTTGTTGTTTCTTGCAGATTTGTGATCCTTGTTGCTTGAATAACAATCTGTCCTTTAGTAGTTTGTGCTAATTTTGAGTATTTCTTTGAGTTAAGCTTTGGCTACTTAGGTCAAAATTGGGGCTTTTGTTTTCTTTGCTTGAATCAAGTGTTTAGTTGTTAATTCTATGTTACTAGGATGTGTTTAACATTGTTATTAAGTTATTAGTTTAAAAAAAAAATGCATCAGGTCAGATTCGGCCAAGGAAGAACCATCACCACCCTTGCTTTGTTCTTGCCATATGCATGTCACTTAGCTTGTTTTCAATAGGTATTGTTCATATCTACTTTGAGAAAATCAGATTGCACTTCATTACTCCTAGCATTTGCGTGAACTAGCTTATTTGCAATCTTGTGAAGTGTGAGGAAAACAAGTGTTTTTGAGTGTTGTGGTGAGGCGTTTGAGTGAATGAGTGTTGAAACAAAATGAAATGATTATGGATTGATGAGGCCGTGAATTACTCTTGAAGTTTACTTATGCTTGTGTGTTAACTTTGTGAGACAAGTCTGGTTGCTTTGTTACACATATTGCCATGAGTAAGATGCTTGATGTGCTTATGTTGAAGCATGAATTAACAAGTGTGCTTGCTGATTTGCGTGAGCCATCATTAGCATGACATTGAAAATGGAAGCACTCATGAGCTTGACATGGAAATTTGAGTAGCCATCATTGCATTTGAGAGGTGCTTGAAGAGGCAAGTTGCTGCATCACCAAGTTAGTTGGAAAAAGTGTTTAGATGGTTTGTAACTTACCATTGCCGAATTGACATGATTACTTGACCTACTTGTAACCTACTTACGTAAGCAGCTGAGTCACCTACTTGTTTTGAAAAAAAAAAAAAAAAGAGAATTGATCGCATTGTGCTTAGCTTGATTAGACCATTTGCAAGTTGATTGGATTGCTTTACATGAGTTACATTGATAATTTGATTTGGTTTGTATTGGTTCGAGCTTGAAAGACTATATTTGTGTTATAACCGAATTGAAATCCTTTGTGCTTCATTGTGTTTCATTGGAGTGTAAACACTTGTGAGTGTGTGTGAGAAGAAAAGAAAGATGAGCTCAAACACTATAGCGAGTGACCACAAGATTGCTTCAGTGACACATTGATTGCTTGCTTGCTTATTTATTGCATTTAGCTAACTCGTCATTCTTTCTTATTCTGAGCACTCTAGCTATAGGTTTCTTTCGATTGAGTCTTCGTGATTACTTATCTTATTTGCTTTATTCCACCTGCTCTATATATACATTGTGTTTCTGCTAGCTTGTGGACTACATCTTAGTTGACCATTCTGGGAATTGAGTTGATTTGTAATTGAATTGAGGAAGAACTCAATAGTGGTAAAAGGTAGTGATTGTGAGCACAGTATCGGGTAAAAGCCAATAGAGTGCAAACACGAGTGGAGTGATATCATTCGAGTGTAAACACGTGAGATTGTGAGGATTTACATATTTGTTTTGCTTTTATGATTTCTAATCTGTTTGTTTAGTGTTAAGATGGCTGGTCCAAGTTTAACCATTGACGATAAGATCGAGGTTTTGGATACATTCAAAAGTGATATCCAAGATATTATGAGTGATTATAGAAGATCTTATAAGAAATGGAAAAAGACTTGGAAGGTAACTAAATATACAGTGAATGAAGAGAGTACTCAACAACCAAAAGCTATTGAAGTTGTGTGTAATGAAGTGAGAAGCACTTGTGATGTTGAGTGCATAGCGAATGAAAACACTTGTGAGGCCTTGAATGTTGTGAATTGTGTTATAAGTGACATGGTGGGTGAAAATGCTTGTGAGACCGTGAGCATTGAGGGAGTAAACACTTGTGAGGTAGTGTGCTTTGAGGTTGAAAAACATAGTGAAGCTGAGCAGGTGTGTGAGGAGGTCTTTGCAAGTATGGATGAGATAGTGGCCATGAGTGACGATGAAGCTCTGCGAGCTGGTGAAAAGAAAGTAGATGTGGTAGTGAAGTTTTTCCATAACATTTTCTCTATTATTTATGCTTTTTCATCGTAGGTACATGAGATGATCCAGGCCGATAACAAACCAAAGGACGCATTACAAGTACCAGAAGGGCCAATTACGAGGCAGAGGACCAAAAGACTCAGAGAAGCAATGGCGGGATTAGTTCAGATTTTTATGGCCGACTGCAACAAACAAATAGAGATGCATGTGGGCTTCGATGGAAAGGGCCCAAAACCATTTCACTTGGCCCAAATCAGTTTAGAATAAAGCTTCCTAAGCATTTGAAGACTTAAAGACTTGATATTTGTGTAATTTCGTTTTTAGGGGCATTGTTGTCTTTATGCCTTTAGGGTTTCTTTTTGTAACACTATTTAAGCTTACTTTCTTTTTCATTTGAAGAAACGAACGAAATTTATAAAAAACTAAAAAGCTTAAAGCTTTGGCTATGGCCGAATTCTTGTAAGGGAGGGATTCCCCTTTTCAAGTTTGAATCGACTTATCTAAGTTTTGGCAAACTTAGTGGCGTCTCCATTGCTAGCAAAACACTACAAGGATTCATCTTAAAGGTTCTCAAGGGCAAGTTCTTTGTGGGTCTTCTTTGTGGCCTTGGAAGGGTTTTGTTTCTACAAAATCATATTCGCGGTTCTTGGGGTTCTGTCCGTTGCTTGGGGTTTGCTTGGATTTCGAATCCAAGTGGGTTTCTTGTCATTTGGTATCTAGAGCTCAGGGTTCCAAGGTCTGATTTTTCTAACTTTCCTTTTGTTTGATTCTGTTTTTCTTTTGTTCTTTGTTATTTTCGTTTCAGTTCTTGTTGGATCTTGTTGCTGTTTTTGTTTTGTTTATATTCTGGATCTGGTTTTGTTGTGAAGCATATTCTGGATCTGGTTTTGTTGTGAAGCATATTCTAGATCTGGTTTTGTTGTGAAGCATATCGATTCATCTTTTTCCAATTCTGGGTTTCTGTTCTGTTCTTCCTGTCAGTTCGTCATAGTTGCATATCAGTTCATCATTTTCCAGTTCTGGGCTTCTGTTATGTTCTTCCTATCAGTTCGTCATAGTCATTCTGTTTGTAGTATGCGTGAGAATTGTTAGTTAGGGAAGTGCATGAGGGAGGTTTAATGGGGCACTTTGGCATTGCCAAAACCTTAGGAGTTTTGAGTGAATATTTCTATTGGCCTAAAATGAAGAGAGATATTGAGTGTTTGTGTGATAAATGCTTAACTTGTAAAAAGGCTAAATCTAAGGTTATGCCTCATGGTTTGTATACACCATTGCCTGTACCTAGCGAGCCATAGGTAGATGTATCAATGGATTTTATATTGGGTTTACCTAGGACTAAGCGGGGTAGAGATTCCATTTTTGTAGTGGTTGATAGGTTCAGTAAGATGGCACACTTTATAGCATGTCATAAGACTGATGATGCCACTAACATTGTTGACTTGTTCTTTAGAGAAGTAGTACGACTCCATGGAATTCCACGGAGTATAGTTTCAGATCATGATGTTAAATTCCTTAGTCACTTTTGGAAAGTTTTATGGGGTAAGTTGGGAACTAAACTTGACATGATCCAGGCCGACAACAAACCAAAGGACGCATTACAAGTACCAAAAGGGCCAATTACGAGGCAGAGGACCAAAAGACTCAGAGAAGCAATGGCGGGATTAGTTCAGAGTTTTATGGCCGACTGCAACAAACAAATAGAGATGCATGTGGGCTTCGATGGAAAGGGCCCAAAACCATTTCACTTGGCCCAAATCAGTTTAGAATAAAGCTTCCTAAGCATTTGAAGACTTAAAGACTTGATATTTGTGTAATTTCGTTTTTTAGGGGCATTGTTTGTCTTTATGCCTTTAGGGTTTCTTTTTGTAACACTATTTAAGCTTACTTTCTTCTTCATTTGAAAAAAACCAACGAAATTTATAAAAAACTAAAAAGCTTAAAGCTTTGGCTATGGCCGAATTCTTGTAAGGGAGGGATTCTCCTTTTCAAGTTTGAATCGACTTATCTAAGTTTTGGCAAACTTAGTGGCGTCTCCATTGCTAGCAAAACACTACAAGGATTCATCTTAAAGGTTCTCAAGGGCAAGTTCTTTGTGGGTCTTCTTTGTGGCCTTGGAAGGGTTTTGTTTCTACAAAATCATATTCGCGGTTCTTGGGGTTCTGTCCGTTGCTTGGGGTTTGCTTGGATTTCGAATCCAAGTGGGTTTCTTGTCATTTGGTATCTAGAGCTCAGGGTTCCAAGGTCTGATTTTTCTAACTTTCCTTTTGTTTGATTCTGTTTTTCTTTTGTTCTTTGTTATTTTCGTTTCAGTTTCGTGTTGGATCTTGTTGCTGTTTTTGTTTTGTTTGTGAAGCATATTCTGGATCTGGTTTTGTTGTGAAGCATATCAGTTCATCTTTTTCCAATTCTGGGTTTCTGTTCTGTTCTTCCTGTCAGTTCGTCATAGTTGCATATCAGTTCATCATTTTCCAGTTCTGGGCTTCTGTTTTGTTCTTCCTATCAGTTCGTCATAGTCATTCTGTTCTAGCATATGTTTAAGAAATAAGCATGTTCTTTGGCGGCTGTGTGTTTTGTTTCTAAAACCCTAGTGCAGTGTGAAATCAGACCTAAACGTAACCTTTGAAATCTGCCTCTGAAATCAGACTCTGAGTTCAGACCCTGAAACTTAACCATTGAATCAGACTCTGAGATCAGACCCTGAAACTTAACCATTGAATCAGCCTCTGAGATCAGACCCCGAAACTTAGCCTCTGAAATCAGACCTAGACCAGTAACCTCTGAAATCAGACCTAGACCAATAACCTCTGAAATCAGACCCAGACCAATAGCCTCTGAAATCAGACCCTAACCAGTAACCTCTGAAAATTAGCCTCTGAATTCAGACCCTGAAATCAGACCCTTATTCGCCTCTGAAATCAGAACCTAAATCAGCCTCTGAAATCAGAACCACATTTAGCATCTGACATTATCAAAAAAAAGAAAGAAAGAAAGAAAAGGGACTTGAGTGATAGTGATCACTTGAGCAAAAAAAAAAGAGTAAAAAAGTGAAATTTTTTGGTTGAATCTAGTTTGTTCCATATTATCATTTAGGTGCCCGTGGAGGGTATTCCATCAAACTTTTATAGAGGTGCCAAATTTTCTCCCGAAATTGCATACGACCGTGAATTTGCATGCTTATTTTTTTTTTTTCCATTGTGCTAATTGTTTACTCCTTATTTCTAATTACTCTAGCTTAAGTATCATTGATTGAGTCTCCGTCATTACTATTCCTATTCGCGTTTTGTTTTCCGCCTGCCCTATATATATATATTGTTGGGTCTGTTGTGTTCATGCTAGCTTGAGGACTACATTTGGTTTGTATTCTTGGATTGAGTGTGGTTCACTTTTGAATTGAGGACGAACTCAAGAGTGGTAAAAGGCAGTGATTGTGAGCACAGTATCGGGTAAAAGCCCAATAGGGCAAACACGAGTGGAGTGATATCATTCGAGTGTAAACACGTGAGAGATTGTGAGGAAGCTGAAAATGAGTTTGATGATTTGATGGTTTTGTGATGTGGAGGAGAGATTTCAGCCTGGGCATGATAGGAGGCCTAATAAGAGGTGACATGAGTCCAACCACACTAGAGACATTACAGGATGCAGCTAACAACTTGGAGGAACCCATGCAACTGTTGTCAACAGGTCCAATCACACGTCAAAGAGCAAAGAAGATCAGAGAGGCCTTTGCGGGACTAGCTTAGAGCTATGTGACCAGTTGCAGTAACCAAGTCAAGTGCACACCAGAGACACATATGGGCATAACCAGAAAGGTTCCCAAGCTATTTCATTTGACCCAGATCAGCTCAGACTGAAGCATAGCACAGCAGCTTCAGCACCAGCACCCTTTTGACCCGATTTCACCCATTTTGGGACTATGTTGAATTCGGCCAAATGGGGGCATTTTTGTCATTTGTGCTCGACATTTTGACTTTATTTATGATGTAATTATCATGGTTGACTATGCCATTAGGCTTAATTATGCTTAGATTTGTACTTAGCCGGAAGCACGTCAATTTACTATAGCATGTAAGCACCTTAATTAGCTTAAGTGAGATTAGCTTCTAATCTTTGTTTTAAGTTTATTTAGGTGCAAAAGGACCTTAATGGTCGTGGTTGAGGTGCTTGACTCAGGGCTTTTGGTAATTTTAGCTCTAGGGTCATTTTAGCCTTTTTACTCTTTTGTAACCCTTATTATATGCCTCTTCTTTGTATTTTTGGACAACCAACATAATATACAGAATTTTGAAAGAAAGAAAAGCTTGAGCTTTCCATGCTATGGCCAAAACCTTGTTGAGGGAGGGATTCCCCTTTTCAAGTTCAAATTGACTTATCTAAGCTTGGCAACTTAGTGGCGTCTCCATTGCTAGCAAAATACAATCTGATTTCATGCTTGTGGTTATCATGGACGTGAGTTTCATGGTGGTTAGGGGATGATCTTGGTTGGGTTTTGTTCCTACAAAATCAGTATTCAAAGTTCTTGGGGTTTTGAGAAAGATGCTTGGGGGTTTGCTTGGTTTCCAACCCAAGTGAGTTCTTGTCATTTGGTATTATGAGCTTAGGGTTCTGAGGTCTGATTTCCTATCCTTTGTGTTGTTTAATCTTGTATTCGTCTTTGTTCTTTGTTGATTTAATTTCGGCATCAAGGTTTTACTTCCACCTTGATTCGGCCATTGTGGATCTTGTTGTTTCTTGCTGATTCTTGTTGATTTGTGATCAAAATATCATGAATAACATTCTGCCTTGAGTGTTTTTTGATTGATCATGAGTATTTCTTTGAGTTAAGCTTTGGCTACTTAGGTCAAAATTGGGGCTTTTGTGTTCTTTGCTTGAATCAAGTGTTTAGTTGTTAATTGTAAGTTACTAGGACGTGTTTAACATTGTTATTAAGTTATTAGTTTCAAAAATCCAAAAAAAAAAAAAAGAAAGAATCAGATCAGATTCGACCTAGTGAGATTTATTGACATATCTTGTCTTGCTATTATTGAATACATGCAATTAGAGTTGTTTCCATAGGTATTATTCATATCAACTTTGCAAAAATCAGAATTGACATCATTCATCTTGGTATTTACGTGAGCTTACTCGTTTGCATTCTTGTGAAGTTAGCACAATCTTGTGAGTTTGAGTGAAAAGAAAGAAAGATTGAGTGCATATTGATGAATGTGAATGTGTAATTGATGAAACAAATCTGAATGCACCAAAGTTGGTGATTGGAGTGAGTGTATCATTGTTATCTTGCTGATTTGTGTTGTTAATGTTGAAGAATCAAGTGAAGCAAGGTTGAGTGCAACAAATTTGCACTAAATTCGTGTGTATCCAAGCAAGTATCACTTGCCACCTCTTGAAATATTGTTATTATAAGTGAAGAGGCAATAAATCATCATTAGCTTGACATGGGAACTTGTGTGTAATCATTTGTTTTTAAGGTGCTTGAAGAGGCAAGTAGCTGCATCACCTAGTTGCTTACAAAAACTATTTACTTAGCTTGTAATTTGACTTGGCTGAATTGGAAATTGAGTTAGTTACATTGTAACTAGATCATTTATACTCATTTGCAAGTTGAAAGGTAGACATTACCACATTGCTGAATTGATTATATGAGTTACATTGTCATTTGAGTTGTATTTACATGTATTGCAAGTGCTAAGGATATAACTTGAAAATTACCGAATGTGGTAATTTGTTATTTGCATTGTATTTCATTTGCTTTGTATACACTTTGAGTGTGAGAGACAAAAGAAAAGAGTGAAAAAAGAGAAAAAAAAACAAAAGAAAAGAAAAGAGTGAGACAAAAACAATAGCGAGTGATCACAAGATTGGCTAAGTGTCACATTGAGTGCTTTCTTGTTTGTTTGCGCATTTAGCTAACTCGTCTTTTTTCTTATTCCGTGCACTCTAGCTTAAGTCTCTTTGATTGAGTCTTCGTGATTACTATTCTTATTCGCATTATTCCACCTGCACTATATACATTATTGGTTCTTTGTGTTTCTGCTAGCTTGTGGACTACACCTTAGTTGACCATTCTGGGAATTGAGTTGATTTGTAATTGAATTGAGGAAGAACTCAAGAGTGGTAAAAGGCAGTGATTGTGAGCACAGTATCGGGTAAAAGCCAATAGAGTGCAAACACGAGTGGAGTGATATCATTCGAGTGTAAACACATGAGATTGTGAGGATTTACATATTTGTTTTGCTTTTTATTATTTATAATCTGTTTGTTTAGTGTTGAGATGGCAGGTCCAAGTTTAACTATTGACGATAAGATCGAGGTTTTGGATACTTTCAAAGTGATATCCAAGATATTATGAGTGATTATAGAAAATCTTATGAGAAATGGAAAAAGACTTGGAAGGTAACTAAATATGCAGTGAATGAAGAGAGTACTCAACACCAAAAGCTATTGAAGTTTGTGTAATAAAGTGAGAAGAACTTGTGATGTTGAGTGCATAGCGAATGAAAACACTTGTGAGGCCTTGAATGTTGTGAATTGTGTTATAAGTGACATGGTGAGTGAAAATGCTTGTGAGACCGTGAGCATTGAGGGAGTAAACACTTGTGAGGTAGTGTGCTTTGAGATTGAAAAACATAGTGAAGTTGACCAGGTGTGTGAGGAGGTCTTTGCAAGTATGGTTGAGATAGTGCCATGAGTGATGATGAAGCTGTGAGAGCTGGTTGAAAAGAAAGTAGATGTGGTAGTGAAGTTTTTCCATAACATTTTCTCTATTGTTTTATGCTTTTTCATCGCAGGTACAAGTGGTCAAGTATGATTCTTTTATATTTCAATATCATCGTCCAATTGATTTTGTCATAACTATCTATGATCCGGGTTCGGATTCGAGGACGAATCCATTTCAAGAGAGGGAGAATGACATGATTCCAAGGGACAACATTTGACATGAATGCAGTCACCCAAGGAACATTAGAGCCTTTGCAATTGCCAACAGACCAATCACACGCCAAAGAGCTAAGAAGATCACATACGCAATAGCGGGGCCAGAGTTTGCATATAATAGATGCATTCATCCTTCTAGTTTTTTTACTTGCCTTATGAGATTGATTATGATTCTAATTCTTTAATGGATTTATTATCTTTGATTGTTATTAAGCTTGGGAGTTGAATGATAAGGGAAAGGCAGAGTTGGTGAGAATAATAGGTTTCCAACGCATTGTGTTTGACCCCGGCAATTGGGTGTGGCTTTATATACAAGAGGAAAAGATACAAGCATAACGAAGATCCAAGTTGCAACCAGAGGGGATGGTCTATTTCAAGTCTTGGAACGGATTAACGATAATGCATATAAGCTGGATTTGACAGGTAAGTACAATGTATCTGCTACGTTTTAATGTTTCTGACTTAACTCATTTTGATGGAGGTTCAGATTCGAGGTCGAATCATTTTCAACAAGGAGGGAATGACATGAGTCCAACCACAACTAGAGACATTACAGGATGCAGCTAACAACTTGGAGGAACCCATGCAACTGTTGTCAACAGGTCCAATCACACGTCAAAGAGCAAAGAAGATCAGAGAGGCCTTGCGGGACTAGCTTAGAGCTATGTGACCAGTTGCAGCAACCAAGTCAAGTGCACACCAGAGACACATATGGGCATAACCAGAAAGGTTCCCAAGCTATTCATTTGACCCAGATCAGCTCAGACTGAAGCATAGCACAGCAGCTTCAGCACCAGCACCCTTTTGACCCGATTTCACCCATTTTGGGACTATGTTGAATTCGGCCAAATGGGGGCATTTTGTCATTTGTGCTCGACATTTTGACTTTTATGATGTAATTAGCATGGTTGACTATGCCTTAGGCTTAATTATGCTTAGATCTCTACTTAGCCGGAAGCACGTCAATTTACTATAGCATGTAAGCACCTCAATTAGCTTAAGTGAGATTAGCTTCTAATCTTTGTTTTAAGTTTATTTAGGTGCAAAAGGACCTTAATGGTCGTGGTTGAGGTGCTTGACTTAAGGCTTTTGGTAATTTTAGTTCTAGGGTCATTTTAGTCTTTTTACTCTCTTGTAACCCTTATTATATGACTCTTCTTTGTATTTTGGAGACAACCAACGTAATATACAACATTTTGAAAGAGAGAAAAGCTTGAGCTTTCCATGGCTATGGCCAAAACCTTGTTGGAGGAGGGATTCCCCTTTTCAAGTTCAAATTGACTTATCTAAGCTTGGCAACTTAGTGGCGTCTCCATTGCTAGCAAAATACAATCTGATTTCATGCTTGTGGTTATCATGGACGTGAGTTTCATGGTGGTTAGGGGATGATCTTGGTTGGGTTTGTTCCTAAAATAAGTATTCAAAGTTCTTGGGGGTTTTGAGAAAGATGCTTGGGGGTTTGCTTGGTTTCCAACCCAAGTGAGTTCTTGTCAAGAGGGTTTGATAGGAGGAATGATAGGAGGGATAGACAGTTTGATGATAGAGGTGCATTTGATGCCAGAAGAGGGGATTATGATCGGAAGAAGATATGGTAGGCGAGGAGATGTAGATGGTGATCTAGGTAGCATCAAGATCAAGATACCAAATTCCAAGGCAAGAATGATCCTGAAGCTTATTTAGAATGGGAAAAGAAAATAGAATTGATTTTCAACTGTCATCACTACTCAGACGAGAAAAGATCAGTCTAGCAGCAATTGAGTTACCGATTATGCTATGATTTGGTGGGTCAGCTTGTCTCTACTCGGAGGAGAAACTATGAGAGACCGGTTCAGACATGGGCAGAACTTAGGGGTCTCATGAGAAAGAGATTTATACCCAGCCATTACTATAGGGAGTTGTATCAGAAACTACAACATCTGTATCAGGGGACCAAAAGTGTTGAGGACTATTACACAGAGATGGAAGTTGCCATGATCAGGGCAAATGTAGTTGAGGATGCAGAAGCTACTATGGCACGGTTTCTAGGGGGCTTGAATAGAGAGATTGCAAACATGGTGGAGTTGCATCATTATGTTGATTTGGAGGATATGTTTCACATGGCTATCAAGATAGAAAGGCAACTCAAGGAAAAAAGTCAACATCCAGATTTGGTACTCAGGCTACTTCTGCATGGAAAGGGAAATGGGTTCCGAATGAGAAGCGAGATGGAGGCTTTGACAAGCTAGAGGCGAATTCAGTGGAGGCTTTAATAAGCCTAGGGCGAACCTAGTGCCAAGGGTAAAGAGGCTGCAGAACCGAGCAAAACTAGACCAAACCCTGAGGGTGCAGCTGCTAGAACTAAAGATGTCAAGGTTTCAAGTGTTTGGGCATGGTACACTATGCTTCCCAATGTCCCAATAGGCGAACTTAGTGATTGATAAAAGAGTGGAGAGGTGTACTCTACCGATAGTGAGGTTGAGGAGGAGATGCCAGAGTTGGAGGATGCTAGGACTATGGGGGAGCTGCTACCCGCTGGATAACTTATCATTAGTTGTCAAGCGTGCTTTGATGTGCACATGTTGTAGAGGAGAGAGTGTACAGCCGAGGGAGAATATATTCCATACTAGGTGTCGTGTGAATTGCAAGGGGTGTATGTAGAGGTGGTGTAGTATATGATATAGATTGGGGGCAGTTGCTACTAATGTTGCTAGCACAGCTTTGATGAGCGATTGGGGTTGAGTTGCTTGATGACAACCGAAGCCTACAAGTGCAATGGTTAAATGATTGTGGGGAGATAAGTGTGACAAAGCAGGTACTGTTGATCTTTACCATTGGGCCATCACAGATGAGTTATTGTGATGTGTCACACCGATGCATGAGGACATATTCTTTGGGCAGGCCATGGTTAGTTTGATAAGAAGGTTATCATGATGGGTCAAGAACAAGTACTTTTCCAGCATAAGGGAAAACCCATTACATTTATATCCACTTACCACCTGCACAAGTCCATGACGATCAGGTTCAGTGCAACTTGGAGGTTTGACAAACGAGAGAGCGAAAATGAAACACCACCTTTGTGACAAGAAACCCACTTGGATTCGAAATCCAAGCAAACCCCAAGCAACGGACAGAACCCCAAGAACCGCGAATATGATTTTGTAGAAACAAAACCCTTCCAAGGCCACAAAGAAGACCCACAAAGAACTTGCCCTTGAGAACCTTTAAGATGAATCCTTGTAGTGTTTTGCTAGCAATGGAGACGCCACTTTGCCAAACTTAGATAAGTCGATTCAAACTTGAAAAGGGGAATCCCTCCCTTACAATAATTCGGCCATAGCCAAAGCTTTAAGCTTTTTGAGTTTACAAATTCGTTGGTTTCTCAAATGAAGAAGAAAGTAAGCTTAAATATTGTTACAAAAAGAAACCCTAAAGGCATAAAGACAATAATGCCCCTAAAAACGAAATTACACAAATATCAAGTCTTTAAGTCTTTAAAAGCCTAAAAAGCTTTATTCTAAACTGATTTGGGCAAAGTGAAATGGCTTTGGGCCCTTTCCATCGAAGCCCACATGCGCCTCTATTTGTTTGTTGCAGCCGGCCATAAAACTCTGAACTAATCCCGCCATTGCTTCTCTGAGTCTTTTGGTCCTCTGCCTCGTAATTGGCCCTTCTGGTACTTGTAATGCGTCATTTGGTTTGTTGTCTGCCTGGATCATGTCATCCCCTCCCTCTTGAAAAGGATTCGACCTCGAATCTGTACCTGCATCAAAAGGAGTTAAGTCAGAAACATTAAATGTAGCAGACACATTATACTTACCTTGTAAATCCAGCTTGTATGCATTGTCATTAATCCGTTCCAAAACTTGAAATGGACCATCCCCTCTCGGTTGTAGCTTAGATTTACGTTGTTCAGGAAATCTCTCCTTGCGCATGTGTACCCAAACCCAATCTCCAGGCTGAAATACCACACGCTTTCTTCCCTTATTAGCATGAGAAGCATATTGCTCATTCTTTCGTTGTATTTGCTCTCTTGCTTTCTCATGTATGTGCTTCACCAAATCGGCCTTCCTTTTTCCATCGAGCCCCGCGTGCTCATCAACAGGCAAAGGTAACAAATCCAATGGAGTTAGTGGCTGAAAACCATAAACAATTTCAAAAGGTGAAAATGAAGTAGAAGAATGAATGCTACGATTATATGCAAACTCAATAAATGGCAAACAATCTTCCCAACTCTTCAAATTCTTGCCAACTATAGTGCGCAATAATTGAGATAAAGTCCTATTAACTACCTCTGTTTGTCCGTCAGTCTGTGGATGACATGTGGTAGAATACAATAGTTTGGTGCCTAGTTTAGCCCACAACACCTTCAAAAATGGCTAAGGAACTTAACATCTCTATCAGATACAATACTCCTAGGTATACCATGGAGTCGCACTATGTCTCTGAAAAATAAATCTGCAATGTTTGTAGCATCATCGGTTTTATGACATGCAATGAAATGAGCCATTTTACTAAACCTATCAACTACAACAAAGATTGAATCTCTACCCCTCTTTGTCCTAGGCAAACCTAACACAAAATCCATCGATATATCAACCCAGGGTTCACTAGGTACAGGCAAAGGAGTATACAAACCATGTGGCATTAATTTAGATTTAGCATGCTTACATGTTAGACACTTATCACAAATACGCTCAACATCACGTTTCATTTTAGGCCAATAAAAGTGCTCATGTAAAATAGCTAAAGTCTTAGTAATCCCAAAATGCCCCATCAAACCTCCCCCATGCGCTTCTTTCACAAGCAACTCACGCATACTACAAGCAGGAACACACAAACATGTTCGTTTTAAATAAGAATCCATCATGAATGTAAAACTTTCCAAAAGATGACTTTGCACAAGTAGCATAAATCTCACCAAAATCAGAATCACACTCATATAATTCCTTAATCAAATCAAATCCCAACATCCGTGCATGCATTGAAGTAAGTAAAACATACCTGCGAGATAATGCATCAGCCACTATGTTTTCTTTACCTTGCTTGTAGCGTATAACATATGGAAATGACTCAACGAATTCCATCCATTTTTGTGTGTCGCTTATTCAGCTTACCTTGACCCTTCAAGTGTTTTTTTGATTCATGGTCGGTGTGGATCACGAACTCTTTAGGCCACAAGTAGTGCTGCCATGTCTCAAGTGCTCTCACAAGCGCATATAACTCTTTGTCATACGTGGGGTACCTCAAAGCTGCTCCATTCAGCTTCTCACTAAAATAGGCTATTGGCCGCTTTTCTTGCATGAGAACTGCTCCAATACCTAACCCTGATGCGTCGCACTCAATCTCAAATGTCTTCTCGAAGTTGGGTAGTGCTAAAATGGGTGCACTGCATAACTTCGCTTTAAGGTCCTGGAATGCTCGCTCTTGCGCCTCGCCCCATTGAAAACCAACTGTCTTCTTTACTACCTCAGTCAATGGCGCGGCAATGCTACTGAAGTCCTTGACAAATCTCCTATAGAAGCTCGCTAACCCATGAAAGCTTCGGACTTCTGTCACTGTAGTTGGTGTAGGCCATTCCTGAATTGCCTTTACCTTTTCCACATCTACCTCGATGCCATCTGCACTCACAACAAAGCCAAGAAAAACAATTCTATCCATGCAAAATGTGCATTTGTCAGAGTTAGCATACAATTGTTCTTTTCGTAAAACATCAAGTACATGCTCCAAATGCATTACATGCTCATCTACTGTTTTACTATAAACTAAGATGTCATCAAAGTAAACCACAACAAACTTACCTAAAAATGCACGCATAACATGATTCATCAATCTCATAAATGTGCTAGGTGCGTTTGAGAGACCAAATGGCATAACTAACCATTCATACAAGCCATACTTAGTCTTAAATGCAGTTTTCCACTCATCTCCCTCTCTCATGCGAATTTGATGGTATCCACTCTTTAAATCAATCTTACTAAAAATTTTGGAACCATGCAATTCATCCAACATGTCATCTAGCCTAGGAATGGGGTGACGATACTTTACCGTAATATTGTTGATAGCTCGGCAGTCAACGCACATACGCCACGTCCCATCTTTCTTAGGAACTAGAAGCACTGGTACTGCACAAGGACTCATGCTTTCCCTTACATACCCCTTGTCCATCAACTCCCGTACTTGCCTTTGTAGCTCCTTTGTCTCCTCGGGATTGCTCCTATAAGCCGGTCTGTTAGGAATGACTGCTCCAGGTATGAAGTCAATCTGGTGTTCAATACCTCTAATGGGTGGAAGCCCACTAGGTATGTCCTCTGTCAGTACGTCACTGTAATCCTGCAAAAGAGATGAAATAGACACAGGAAGCAAATGGTCAGAGTTAGTAAAATAAATATGAGGCTCCTTATAGACTAACAATAACATGAGCTTGCTAGCCTTGAATGCTTTCCTTGCTTCACCCTCACCCATGTAGAAACTCTTTTTAACTCTCTCTTTTGTTTCCCCTTACGTTCACTCACACTCCCCTTGGAAACTCCCACGGCCTTGGCCTTATTTTTCTCACCAGATACACCACTCTCACTAGTCTCACCCAAGGTGGTGTTTCCCTTCGCTCTCTCTTTGTCACGCTCAAGTTGCAACTTAACCTGATCTTCATGGACTTGTGCAGGTGTAAGTGGGTATAATGTAATGGGTTTTCCCTTATGCTGGAAAGAGTACTTGTTCTTGAACCCATCATGAATAACCTTCTTATCAAACTGCCACGGCCTGCCCAAAAGAATATGTCCTGCATGCATCGGTATCACATCACATAGGACATCATCTGTGTATGGCCCAATGGTAAAGCTCAACAGTACCTGCTTTGTCACACTTATCTCCCCACAATCATTTAACCACTGCAACTTGTAAGGCTTCGGGTGTCTCAAGCAACTCAACCCCAATCGCTCAATCAAAGCTGTGCTAGCAACATTAGTACAACTGCCCCCATCTATGATCATACTACACCCCTTGCCATTCACACGGCACCTAGTATGGAATATGTTCTCCCTCTGCTGCACACTCTCATCCTCTACAACAAGTGCACTCAAAGCACGCTTGACAACTAAGGATAAGTTATCCAGCGGGTATGCAGCTCCCTCATGGTCACTAGCATCCTCCAACTCTGGCATCTCCTCCTCAACCTCACTATCGGTAGAGTACACCTCTCCACTCTTTTTATCAATCACTAAGGTACGCCTATTGGGACATTGTGAAGCATAGTGTCCCATGCCCAAACACTTGAAACACTTGACATCTTTAGTTCTAGCAGCTGCACCCTCAGGTTTTGGTCTAGTTTTGCTCGGTTCCGCAGCCTCTTTACCCTTGGCACTAGGTTCGGCCCTAGGCTTATTAAAGCCTCCACTGAATTCGCCTCTAGGCTTGTCAAAGCCTCCATCTCGCTTCTCATTCGGAACCCATTTCCCTTTCCATGCAGAAGTAGCCTGAGTACCAAATCTGGATGTTGACTTTTTCTTGAGTTGCCTTTCTATCTTGATAGCCATGTGAAGCATATCCTCCAAATCAACATAATGATGCAACTCCACCATGTTTGCAATCTCTCTATTCAAGCCCCCTAGAAACCGTGCCATAGTAGCTTCTGCATCCTCAACTACATTTGCCCTGATCATGGCAACTTCCATCTCTGTGTAATAGTCCTCAACACTTTTGGTCCCCTGATACAGATGTTGTAGTTTCTGATACAACTCCCTATAGTAATGGCTGGGTATAAATCTCTTTCTCATGAGACCCCTAAGTTCTGCCCATGTCTGAACCGGTCTCTCATAGTTTCTCCTCCGAGTAGAGACAAGCTGATCCCACCAAATCATAGCATAATCGGTAAACTCAATTGCTGCTAGACTGATCTTCTTCTCGTCTGAGTAGTGATGACAGTTGAAAATCAATTCTATTTTCTTTTCCCATTCTAAATAAGCTTCAGGATCATTCTTGCCTTGGAAAGTTGGTATCTTGATCTTGATGCTACCTAGATCACCATCTACATCTCCTCGCCTACCATATCCTCTCCGATCATAATCCCCTCTTCTGGCATCAAATGCACCTCTATCACCAAACCGTCTATCCCTCCTATCAAACCTCCTATTAGGCCTCCTATCATGCCCAGGCTGAAATCTCTCCTCCACATCATCAAAACCATCAGAATCATCAAACTCATTCTCAGCTTCCTCTTCATCTGGTGGTACATACTGTGGTGGTACACGGCGAGGCGAGGTGGTACATTGTGAGGTGGTGGTGGTACATTCTGAGGTGGTGGTACTCTGGGACCGCTACCAGTTTGAATACTCTCGACACTCTTTGACAATCTCTCCAAAGCAGTATTCATGTTCTCCATCATATCTGTAAATTTCCTATCCAAAGCCTCAAGCTTTTCATCAGTAGTTAGACCTGCCATCTCAACACTAAACAAACAGATTAGAAATAACAAGAAAGTAAAACAAATATCTAAATCCTCACAATCTCACGTGTTTACACTCGAATGATATCACTCCACTCGTGTTTGCACTCTATTGGCTTTTACCCGATACTGTGCTCACAATCACTGCCTTTTACCACTCTTGAGTTCGTCCTCAATTCAAATGTGAATCACACTCAATCCAAGAATACAAACCAAATGTAGTCCTCAAGCTAGCATGAAACACAAAGGACCCAACAATATATATATATAGGGCAGGCGGAAAACAAAACGCGAATAGGAATAGTAATGACGGAAGACTCAATCAATAATACTTAAGCTAGAGTAATTAGAAATAAGAGAGTAAACAATTAGCACAATGGAAAAAAAATAAGCATGCAAATTCACGGTCGTATGCAATTTCGGAGAAAATTTGGCACCGCTATAAAAATTTTGATGGAATACCCTCCACGGGCACCTAAATGATAATATGGAACAAACTAGTTCAACCAAAAAAGCACTTTTTTTTTTTTTTCTGCTCAAGTGATCACTATCACTCAAGTCCCTTTTTCTTTTTTTTTTTTTTTTTTTTTTGATAACGTCAGATGCTAAATGTGGTTCTGATTTCAGAGGTTGATTTAGGTTCTGATTTCAGAGGCTGGTTTTCAAAGCCTGATTTCAGAGTCTGATGATGGTCTGAATCTAAGGTCTGAATTCAGAGGCTGCTGGTCAGTGTCTGATTTCAGAGTCGAATAAGGGTCTGATTTCAGGGTCTGAATTCAGAGGCTAATTTCAGAGGTTACTGTCAGGTCTGATTTCAGGTCTAATTTCAGGGCTTTCAGAGGTTACTGGTCAGGGTCTGATTTCAGAGGCTACTGGTCAGGGTCTGATTCAGAGGCTACTGGTCTGGGTCTGATTTCAGAGGCTACTGGTCTGGGTCTGATTTCATAGGTTAAGTTTCAGGGTCTGATCTCAGAGTCTGTCAATGTTAAGTTTCAAGGCTGAACTCAGAGTCTGATTCAATGGTTAAGTTTCAAGGTCTGAACTCAGAGTCTGATTTCAGAGGCAGATTTCAAAGGTTACGTTTTAGGTCTGATTTCAGAAGCTAAGATTTCAGGGTCTGATTCCAGACTTCACTTAGTTTTCAGGGTCTGATTTCACACTTCACTAGGGTTTAGAGACAAAACACACAGCCGCCAAGAACATGCTTATTTCTTAAACATATGCTAAAGAACAAAATGACTATGACGAACTGATAGAAGAACAGAACAGAAGCCCAGAACTGGAAAAGTGATGAAGATGAACTGATATGCAACTGGAATGAACTGATATGCAGAACACACAAAAAACAGATCCAGAAATAAACAAAACAAAAAACAAACAGAATCAAGAACCAACAAGGACTGAAACGAAAATAACAAAGAACAAACACACCAAAAACAGATCCAGAAATAAACAAAAAAAAAAAAAAGAAACAAGATCCAACAAGAACTGAAACGAAAATAACAAAGAACAAGAGAAAAACAGAATCAAACAAAAGGAAAGATAGAAAAATCAGACATTGGAACCCTGAGCTCTAGATACCAAATGACAAGAAACCCACTTGGATTCGAAATCCAAGCAAACCCCAAGCAACGGACAGAACCCCAAGAACCGCGAATATGATTTTGTAGAAACAAAACCCTTCCAAGGCCACAAAGAAGACCCACAAAGAACTTGCCCTTGAGAACCTTTAAGATGAATCCTTGTAGTGTTTTGCTAGCAATGGAGACGCCACTAAGTTTGCCAAAACTTAGATAAGTCGATTCAAACTTGAAAAGGGGAATCCCTCCCTTACAATAATTCGGCCATAGCCAAAGCTTTAAGCTTTTTGAGTTTACAAATTCGTTGGTTTCTCAAATGAAGAAGAAAGTAAGCTTAAATATTGTTACAAAAAGAAACCCTAAAGGCATAAAGACAATAATGCCCCTAAAAACGAAATTACACAAATATCAAGTCTTTAAGTCTTTAAAAGCCTAAAAAGCTTTATTCTAAACTGATTTGGGCCAAGTGAAATGGCTTTGGGCCCTTTCCATCGAAGCCCACATGCGCCTCTATTTGTTGGTTGCAGCTGGCCATAAAACTCTGAACTAATCCCGCCATTGCTTCTCTGAGTCTTTTGGTCCTCTGCCTCGTAATTGGCCCTTCTGGTACTTGTAATGCGTCATTTGGTTTGTTTTCTGCCTGGATCATGTCACCTTGGGTGAGACTAGTGAGAGTGGTGTAATCTGGTGAGAAAAATAAGGCCAAGGCATGGGAGAGTTCCCAAGGGGAGGGAGTTGAACGTGCGAGAAGGAAACAAAAGGGGAGTTAAAAAGAGTTTCTACATGGGTGTGAGGTGAATGAAGAGCGAGAAAAGCGTTCAAGGCTAGCCAGCTCTGCATTGTTGTTATAAGGCGCTCATATTTCTTTTACTAACGATGACCCTTTGCTTCTGTGTCTATTTCATCTCTTTGCCAGGATTACATTGACGGTACTTTAAGAGGCCACCTAGTGGGATTCCACCCATTAGAGGTATTGAGCACCAGATAGACTCATTACCTGGAGCAGTCATTCCTAACAGACGGCTTATAGGAGCAATCCCGGGAGACAAAGGAGTACCAAGGCAAGTACTGGAATTGATGGATAAGGGGTATGTAAGGGAAAGCATGAGCCCTTTTGACAGTACCAGTAATCTAGTTCCTAAGAAAGATGGGACGTGGCGTATGTGCGTTGATTGTCGAGCTATCAACAATATTACGGTAAAGTATCGTCACCCCATTCCTAGACTAGATGACATGTTGGATGAATTGCATGGTTCCAAAATTTTTAGTAAGATTGACTAAAGAGTGGATACCAGCAAATTCGCATGAGAGAGGGAGATGAGTGGAAAACTGCATTTAAGACTAAATATGGCTTGTATGAATGGTTAGTTATGCCATTTGGTCTCTCAAACGTACCTAGCACATTTATGAGATTGATGAATCATGTTATGCGTGCATTTTTAGGTAAGTTTGTTGTGGTTTATTTTGATGACATCTTAGTTTACAGTAAACAGTAGTAGATGAGCATGTGATGCATTTGAAGCATGTACTTGATGTTTTACGAAAAAGAACAATTGTATGCTAACTCTGACAAATGCACATTTGCATGGATAGAATTGTTTTTCTTGGCTTTGTTGTGAGTGTAGATGGCATCGAGGTAGATGTGGAGAAGGTAAAGGCAATTCAGGAATGGCCTACACAACTACAGTGACAGAAGTCCGAAGCTTTCATGGGTTAGCGAGCTTCTATAGGAGATTTGTCAAGGACTTCAGTAGCATTGCCGCGCCATTGACTGAGGTAGTAAAGAAGACAGTTGGTTTTCAATGGGGCGAGGCGCAAGAGCGAGCATTCCGGGACCTTAAAGCGAAGTTATGCAGTGCACCCATTTTTGCACTACCCAACTTCGAGAGAAAACATTTGAGATTGAGTGCGACGCATCAGGGTTAGGTATTGAAGCAGTTTTCTCATGCAAGAAAAGCGGCCAATAGCCTATTTTAGTGAGAAGCTGAATGGAGCAGCTTTGAGGTACCCCACGTATGACAAAGAGTTATATGCGCTTGTGAGAGCACTTGAGACATGGCAGTAAACTTGTGGCCTAAAGAGTTCGTGATCCACACCGACCATGAATCATTAAAACACTGAAGGGTCAAGGTAAGCTGAATAAGCGACACGCAAAATGGATGGAATTCGTTGAGTCATTTCCATATGTTATACGCTACAAGCAAGGTAAAGAAAACATAGTGGCTGATGCATTATCTCGCATGTATGTTTTACTTACTTCAATGCATGCACGGATGTTGGGATTTGATTTGATTAAGGAATTATATGAGTGTGATTCTGATTTTGGTGAGATTTTGCTACTTGTGCAAAGTCATCTTTTGGAAAGTTTTACATTCATGACGGATTCTTATTTAAAGCGAACAGGTTGTGTGTTCCTGCTTGTAGTATGTGTGAGTTGCTTGTGAAGGAAGCGCATGGGGGAGGTTTGATGGGGCATTTTGGGATTACTAAGACTTTAGCTATTTTACATGAGCACTTTTATTGGCCTAAAATGAAACGTGATGTTGAGCGTATTTGTGATAAGTGTCTAACATGTAAGCATGCTAAATCTAAATTAATGCCACATGGTTTGTATACTCCTTTGCCTGTACCTAGTGAACCCTGGGTTGATATATCGATGGATTTTGTGTTAGGTTTGCCTAGGACAAAGAGGGGAAGAGATTCGATCTTTGTTGTAGTTGATAGGTTTAGTAAAATGGCTCATTTCATTGCATGTCATCAAAACCGATGATGCTACAAACATTGCAGATTTATTTTTCAGAGACATAGTGCGACTCCATGGTATACCTAGGAGTATTGTATCTGATAGAGATGTTAAGTTCCTTAGCCATTTTTGGAAGGTGTTGTGGGCTAAACTAGGCACCAAACTATTGTATTCTACCACATGTCATCCACAGACTGATGGACAAACATAGGTAGTTAATAGGACTTTATCTCAATTATTGCGCACTATAGTTGGCAAGAATTTGAAGAGTTGGGAAGATTGTTTGCCATTTATTGAGTTTGCATATAATCGTAGCATTCATTCTTCTACATCATTTTCACCTTTTGAAATTGTTTATAGTTTTCAGCCACTAACTCCATTGGATTTGTTACCTTTGCCTGTTGATGAGCATACGGGGCTAGATGGAAAACGGAAAGCCGATTTGGTGAAGCACATACATGAGAAAGCAAGAGAGCAAATACAACGAAAGAATGAGCAATATGCTTCTCATGCTAATAAGGGAAGAAAGCGTGTGGTTTATTCAGCCTGGAGATTGGGTTTGGGTACACATGCGCAAGGAGAGATTTCCTGAACAACGTAAATCTAAGCTACAACCGAGAGGGGATGGTCCATTTCAAGTTTTGGAAAGGATTAATGACAATGCATACAAGCTGGATTTACAAGGTAAGTATAATGTGTGTCTGCTACATTTAATGTTTCTGACTTAACTCCTTTTGATGCAGGTACAGATTCAAGGTCGAATCCTTTTCAAGAGGGAGGGGATGACATGATCCAGGCCGACAACAAACCAAATGACGCATTACAAGTACTAGAAGGGCCAATTACGAGGTGGCAGAGGACCAAAAGACTCGAGAAGCAATGACGGGATTAGTTCAGGAGTTTTATGGCTGACTGCAACAAACAAATAGAGATGCATGTGGCTTCGATGGAAATGGCCCAAAACCATTTCACTTGGCCCAAATCAGTTTAGAATAAAGCTTCTAGGCATTTGAAGACTTAAGGACTTGATATTTGTGTAATTCGTTTTAGGGGCATTTTTGTCTTTATGCTTTAGGGTTTCTTTTTGTAACACTATTTAAGCTTACTTTCTTCTTCATTTGAGGAACCAACGAATTTGTAAACTCAAAAGCTTAAAGCTTTGGCTATGGCCGAATTATTGTAAGGGAGGGATTCCCCTTTTCAAGTTTGAATCGACTTATCTAAGTTTGGCACACTTAGTGGCGTCTCCATTGCTAGCAAAACACTACAAGGATTCATCTTAAAGGTTCTCAAGGGCAAGTTCTTTGTGGGTCTTCTTTGTGGCATTGGAAGGGTTTTGTTCTTACAAAATCAAACTCGCGGTTCTTGGGGTTCTGTCTGTTGCTTGGGGTTTGCTTGGATTCGACTCCAAGTGGGTTCTTGTCACTTTGACTTTGACTCAACTGCTTAATGAGCTCACCCATTACGAGTCCATGCTACTGGATCCTCGTAAGCCCAGTGCTATGACAAATGTTGTCAAGTCTTCTAAAGAAGAATAACACTGGAAGGCTAAAGGTATAGCTACTTGACATACATAAAGACCTTGCTGAAGGTAACTTTACTATGAGAGTTAGGACAAGGGATGTTGTTTCAGTAAAACAGGGGGAGTTATCAGTTTTTCAATTTTTTCAAATAAAAGTTATTTAAATTTAAACAAAGTTGTGTTTGTTCTTGTTTTGTCATGGAAATTTGATTTCTGTTTCAACAACTAGCATTATGGTTATCATTTATCTAATAATAATAGTTATTATTTCATAAATGGATTACCTATATGCTCAGGAAACTAGAAAAATTAACTTTTATGTGTTAGACCGTTACACATAGCCACTGCTATTATTGAAATGTTTTAGGTTGAGAAACCTAAAACTAAACAGCCAAAGATTTCTCACGATGACACATATCTATGACATCTTAGACTTGGTCATATCCACCTTGACCGGATAAACAGATTGATAAAGAACGGAGCCTTAAACCAGTTAAAGCTCGGGACTTTACCAGTTTGTGAGTCTTGTTTAGAAGGAAAAATTGCCAAGAGCCAGTCAACCACTTGAGCTAATACATTCGGACGTTTGCGAACCGATGAATGTAAGAGCCCGAGGCGGGTATGAATACTTCGTCACATTCATTGACGATTATTCAAGATATGGGTATGTCTACCTAATGCATCACAAATCATATACCTTTGAAAAGTTCAAAGAGTATCGTGCTGAGGTTGAGAACCAATTAGGTAAGACAATCAAAGCTCTACGATCAGATCGTGGAGGGGAATACCTCGACAAAGATTTCGAGGAATTCTTAGTTGAGCATGGGATAGTATCCCAGCTCACAACGCCTGGAACACCACAGCAAAATGGTGTTGCAGAGAGGAGAAATCGAACCCTACTAGACATGATGAGATCTATGTTTAGTTATAGCTCACTACCTAGTTTGTTCTGGGGATATGTACTGTAAACTGCAATGCATATCCTTAATGTAGTTCCATCTAAGTCTGTTCCTAGGACTCCTTTAGAGTTGTGGAATGATCGTAAAACTAGTTTACGACATTTCCGCATATGGGGGTGTCCAGCACATGTGCTGAAGAATAAGACCACAAAGTTGGAGCCACGTTGATAGAAACCTGCCTGGAACAAAGCCAAACAAACCTCTCCACGTGTTCTATGCCCCAAGAACCGCGAATCTTGATTTTGTAAGAACAAAATCCTTCCATGATCAAGTCCAACCCTTAAGGAACATTGCCCTTAAAAACCATTCTTTATTTCTTTGGAGAATCCTGAACAACGATACAGCGCCACAACGCTTGCCACACGTTGATAAGCTTTTGTTCCGTAAAACCAAGGAATAATCCACTCCCTCAAGATGACACAGGTCAATTTGTTTTGTAAAAAGATATATTATTGGTTAATTATCCATTACAATGAATAATGCCCATTTAAATAGGTGGCTAACCTAATTCTACCAAAATATAATAAAACCCTAATAAAATACTTGAAAATTTCGTCAATGGGCTTTTTAATTTAATTAATGTTCAACCCAACACTTAAACAACACATAACTTAAAAAAATATAAAATATAAAAACTATAGGGATACATTGCGTCCTCATTTAGACCATGAAGGAATCCGAACTGGACTTTGATGGAAACTTCAAAGTTGTAGAACTACGAGTTCTCTTTTCAATGCAACTTGAAACACCAAAATCGGACATCGGACGAGAAAGTTACGTCCAAAATACAAAGACTGCGTAAATCCCGCCACTACTAATGCATCATTCGGAAATAAAGCCCAAAATCAATCAAGGCAGACCATGCACATCCTAGACCCATTCCAATATTGCTTTAGACATAATAAAGCCTTCACATAATGTCTCATGCATGGACCAAACTCCAGAACCCAAGGAATCTTCCAAATCCACCAAAATGGCCCAAATACACCAATTTGACCAAGCCATGCAATCAGCCACAACTTCAAGTTAACTTGCCCAACAAACAGAGCTCATTCTGGATCACATCACACGTTCTCAAGTGTGCCTATTGTAGGCTATCCTAAGGAGACTAGGGGTGGATTCTTCTACAGTCCTGATGATAACAAAGTATTTGTATCGACAAATGCTACGTTATAGAGGAGGACTATATGAGGGAGTTCAAGCCTCAAAGTAAAGTGTTACTCGAGGAGTTACTTGCTGGTTCGACCAGCACGCCATCGTCAACGAAAGTTGACAATACATAGCGCCTTCGACATCTGAGAGTCAGGTGCAAGCTCTTCAGAATGATCTACCGCCTAGACGCAATGGGAGGGTTGTACGACAACCTGATCGCTACCTTGGGGTTGGAGAGGCACAAGTTGTTGCATCTAGCGATGGCGTAGATGATCCATTGACCTATCATAATGCAATGGATGATTCTGACAAAAAGGAATGGCTCAAAGCCATGAACCTAGAAATGGAGTCCATGTACTCCAACTTAGTCTGGAAACTTGTAGACCAACCTGATTGGGTGAAACCCATAGGTTGCAAGTGGATCTACAAGAGTAAGAGGGGATCAGATGGGAAGGTACATACCTTCAAGGCTAGACTAGTGGCCAAGGGTTATACCTAGAAAGAGGGAGTTGACTATGAGGAAACTTTCTTGCGAGTAGCCATGCTTAAAATCCATCCGCACTATTTTATCCATTGCCGCATATTATGACTATGAAATTTGGCAAATGGATATCAAGACTGTATTCTTGAATGACAATCTTGATGATAGTATCTATATGATACAACCAGAGGGGTTCATCGCCCAAGGTCAAGAGCAAAAAGTTTGCAAGCTGCCAAGGTCCATTTATGGACTCAAGCAGGCATCTCGATCTTGGAATATTAGATTTGATACCATGATCAAGTCTTATAACTTTGAGCAGAATGTTAATGAGCCTTGTGTATACAAGCACGTCATTGACGGGAAGGTGGTTTTTCTTATTTTATACGTCGATGATATTTTACTCATTGGGAATGATGTAAAGATATTATCATACGTGAAAACCTGGCTAGCTAATCAATTCCAAATGAAAGATTTGGGAGAGGCCAGTTATATTCTTGGGATTCATATACTTCGGGATCACAAGAAACGACTGTTAGCTATGTCTCAGGCATCCTATATCGACAAGATCCTTGTGCGGTTTGGGATGCAGAATTCCAAGAAAGGCAATCTGCCTTATCGGCGTGGAATTCATTTCTCAAAGGAACAGTCTCCTAAGACACCTCAAGATGTTGAGGAAATGAGACATATCTCATACGCCTCAGCAGTTGGTAGTCTCATGTATGCTATGTTATGCACGAGACCGGACATCTATTTTGCAGTGGGAGCTCGGCTGCAGACTGGATGGAAAAGATCAAGGAAAACCTTAGGAAGGAAAGGGAGGAAAACCAAACTCTACTAAAAACCATAGTAGACCGGTTGGAAAGAATGGAAGGAGCACGCGACGGAAAATTCGAGGCCGGGACTAGCCGGCGAAGGAGTGAGATAGCGGAAGGGAAGAGAATTGTTGATACAAGCGAAGACGACAGACCTCAAAGGAGGGAACCCTACAGGGTGAGATCCGTGGTAGTACAAAGGGATTCCCAAACCGAGGACGCATGGGAGGAGGAAGATGAAAAATCATCACCAGATCCCTCCTACGATAGCCCTCACAGTACCCGGAGGAGAGGAAAAGAACATACCGAAGAGGTGCGGGACGACGCCGACCCTGAGAAGCGCCGCTCCCGAGATAGCAGAAAGAAAAGAAACCACAGGGGACGGCATGGAACCGGGGACAGCGGCATGAAATCTTGGTTACGGGAGGAGCTGGTCAAATGGGGAGTATACCCCAATGCAAACAGAGGGGATGTCCAGGACGTCAAAGATGAGTCCCCCCTCACGGATGAAATAAAATCGGAGAAATTCCCGAAGAGATTCAACATGCCGACTATGACACCATACAAAGGCCATACCGACCCTAAAACCCACATTGAAAGTTTCGTCCTGCTAATGGAGGTACAAGGGGTAACAGGGGACGCCATCTGCAAAGTGTTCCCCCTAACTCTGGCCGGACCGGCCATTCTATGGTATAGAAGCCTAGCCCCAAGGAGCATCAGCAGCTTTGCACAACTGAGAAAGTCATTCATACGACACTTTAAGGGGGCTTGTGTCCCCAAAAAGACAATTGGAGAACTAAGGCTTATGAAACAAGGAGACGATGAACCTTTGAAAATATTTATTGAAAGATACCATAATATGGCGGGATTAGTTCAGAGTTTTATGGCCGACTGCAACAAACAAATAGAGATGCATGTGGGTTTCGATGGAAAGGGCCCAAAACCATTTCACTTGGCCCAAATCAGTTTAGAATAAAGCTTCCTAGGCATTTGAAGACTTAAAGACTTGATATTAGTGTAATTTCATTTTAGGGGCATTGTTGTCTTTATGCCTTTAGGGTTTCTTTTGTATCACTATTTAAGCTTTCTTTCTTTTTCATTTGGGCAACAATCAACGAAAATTATAAAAACTTAAAAGCTTAAAGCTTTGGCTATGGCCGAATTCTTGTAAGGGAGGGATTCCCCTTTTCAAGTTTGAATCGACTTATCTAAGTTTTGGCAAACTTAGTGGCGTCTCCATTGCTAGCAAAACACTACAAGGATTCATCTTAAAGGTTCTCAAGGGCGAGTTCTTTGTGGGTCTTCTTTGTGGCCTTGGAAGGGTTTTGTTTCTACAAAATTATATTCGCGGTTCTTGGGGTTCTGTCCGTTGCTTGGGGTTTGCTTGAATTTCGAATCCAAGTGGGTTTCTTGTCAACCATGGAGGCTGAATATGTAGCAGCTTGTGAAGCAGAAGGAAGCAGTCTGGCTCCGTAAATTCTTGGGAGATCTAGAAGTTGTTCCAGATATGGATAGACCACTCACACTCTATTGCGATAATAGTGGTGCGGTGGCAAACTCTAAAGAACCAAGAAGCCACAATAGGGGAAAGCATATAGAGAGGAAATATCATCTCATCAGGGAGATATTCCAGAGAGGAGACGTTACTGCCACAAAGATTGCATCCGCAGAGAACCTGGCTGATCCGTTTACAAAGACCTTGCAGGCTAAAGTTTTTGAAGGTCACCTAGATGGTCTAGGATTACGTGACATGTCCCATTTACTCTAGTGCAAGTGGGAGATTGTTGGAATGTATGCCCTAGAGCTACATGTGATGTAAACGGTTTTATATGTTTTGAAATAAAACGATGCATTATTCATTTATCAAATTGTTTGTTTAATTTTCGCATATTATATATCATCTAAATACCCTAGATTACTTATGTGCCTTCAGACTTAGTGTATGAGTGTTATACACAAGAGGATTTAAGTCTGAAGTTAGTAATCTTAAATAGTCCATAGAGAGCAAACAAAGCGGGTACTTTGTTTGTGGTTTATCTATAGCTGCGGTCCATTCTATATTTGTATGTCAATCCTGATCCGGATCGTCCAGGTAGAGACATGAGAATGGAGGCACCTTGTAAGATGCGATCATATAGGACTGGACCCAGATGGAAATGACATTCTTATAATATCTGTTAAACTAAGAAAGTCATTTCGATCCACTAGATGGTCATATATAGATTGATCTTAATCCTGAGTGTATTACGAACTCCTGCATGGCAGGCTATGTCCTTTGATTTACAAAGGTGAGGTTGGTGTAGCAGTCCCGACCAATAGCTACGTACTTTGGGGGCATGGTCTGTTGTGTAGCTGGGAACGTTTTACATAGACATGGAGTTCACTCCTTCTTGCGAGAAGTAGATGAGTATCTTTTCTTAGGGTTGATTCGGTACTTGAACGATTTGAGCGCTCAAGTCTTTCTATTACGAATAGAAAGATTAAAATTCATAATAGTTATGAATAAATCATTCATTAGAGAATAAATGGTACTTAAGGTAAAAATAATTAGAGGGGTATAACGGACATTATGACCTGACTCTAATTACGAGATACTCGTGAAGGGTCAATCCGTATATAATGACTAAATCGTTGGACACCGACTTGGTTTGGCTTAATATATCATCTGCGGCAACGAGAGTGCAACTTCGGGTTTTTAGTGGAATAACCCAAAGTTAATAATTCAGAATATTTAATTAAGAGCTTAATTAATATTTCGAGATTATTGGAGCTCAGAACCGTAGGTTCATTGGTCCCCGTGCTAGCTCAATATACTATAGCGGATTTAGTATAATTGGACTATCCAATTATATACTTACAAAAGAATAAATATTATTAATATGATTAATAATATTAATTATGTGACACTTGGAACTATATGTTAAAAGTTAATGTATGATTTGTATAATAAATGATTATATGATAATTATTTACTATTAATAATTAAATTATATATGATATAATTTAAATGAAGGCTAAAGTTGGAATTTCATATTTATGGTTTTGGAAACCCTTGGTATTACTTTGGTGGTTATTTCATTTAAATGGATATTTACTATTCATATTTGTAACATATATTTGCTTAAAGGTAAGTAAATGAGTTGTTACAAAATTAAATGAAAAATTAACTATTATATCTTGTAATGGCCGAAAATACAAGGCTTGAATAGGAAGAGAATTAGTTTATTTTGGAAACAAAATATCCTTAGCATTATTATTGGAAGTTATGACTTTCAATATGGTTAATTACTTATTCAATTTTATAACATCTTTTTAATCATGGTAATTAAAATTTGATGTTACAAAATTTGAACTAATTCCTAGCCTTGGCCGATTTTCACCATATGGGGAGGGGATTGGTTGTTTTGTTTTGGAAACAAATTGACCTAAGTATATAAAGAAAATTTGATTTTCTTTTAACTCTCTGACTTGCAACTCTAGCCACCTTTCTTCATCTTCTCCAAATCCTCTCAAGAGTTTAGAGAAAACAAAAACAAGAAGAAGAAGAAATCAAAATTAAATTGAGTGTGATTTATAATCTCTAAATAGTTTAGGGATTTATCTTGTGAGTGTAGTCAACCATACTTTCCGTTGGTAACGAGACATAGCTCGAAAGATCGATTGGTGGATCTGATTTCTTATGCACGCACACAGCAAAATCCAAATATCGTCACTGTCATCCTATATGTGAAAGTGATATGCGTGAATGCTTGATGAACAAAGTGTGATGCGTGATTTATTCATTTTCTATTTGCATTCATGTGCTGTTACATGATGCGTGGCTTATTCATGTGCTATATATATTTATGTGCTGTTACTTTGATGATTAAATATTCAATATAATTAAAGTTGATCATCCAGTGGCGCAGTGCATATTTTGATTTATATTTGATCATCAAATGGCGCACATCACATGTGTTTATTTCATTAATTTGATCAAAAATGATAAAAGTGATCACACATGGTGCATTAGATGAAGAAGACGAAGAGTCACAGTGCATGATTAAGAAACCTGATGGTTACAGGCAGTCACGGCATGTGTGTTTGCGGTTTTGTTTCAAGACAGTTCTTGTAACAGTAAGTTGTGCCGGCTGTTCGGATCTGGAATTTTTGGCAGAGAAATTCTGGATTAAATTGAGAAGGGCAGAAAAAATTTTCAAGGTCGATCCTGTGTGCCTAAGCCGCTTCCGCTGTGCGAGGAAAGCGTTTCCTACATAATCAAACCACAATAACGTCCTCTCACCATTCCCAATCCTAACTCTCATCCTCCGACGGGTCCAAGAATGAAGCTCCAAGATCTTCCGCCAACTCCAAAACAATCTACATGACATGACACCTCCCAAAAGCTTCTCCCCATCAACAAGTAAGACTGAACCCAATTCGACCAAGAGGAAACCTGGCCAGAGCAAAGAAACCATAAGTGCTTAACAATCGCCGCTCTGTTCCAAGTGTCCAATCTCTTGATCCCCAAACCCCCCTCTTTCAGAGGTAAACAAACTTACTACTCCAGCTCTTGGCACACCCGACAATACGATCAACAAGAGAAACACAATCTCAGGCCCGGAGTTTAGAAGAAATCAAAGGAACTCCCAAAGTCATAAATAACTCTCTCACCCAACGTATCCACAATCAGACCCAACGGATGCCAGTTATCAAACCACAACAACGTCTTCTCACCATTCCCAATCCTAAACCTCATTCTCCGACGAGCCCAAGAACGAAGCTCTAGAATCTTCCGCCAATTCCAAGTGCAATCTCCAGGACACGACACCTCCCAAAAGCTCCGTCCCCGAAGTAAGTAATACTGAAACCAATTCTACCAGGAGGAGATCTGACCAGAGCAAAGAAACCATAAATGCTTAAAAATAGCTACTCTATTCCAAGTTGCCAATCTCTTAATCCCCAAACCCCCCCTCTTTCAAAGGTAAACAAACGGTACTCCAAGCCACTCTCACCCCTGATGAAGTAAGCTCACTACCCTTCCAAAAAAATGATCTGAAAGTCGTCTCTACCTTCCAAATAACAGACATAGGAAGAATGAATAAAGAAGACCAATAAACTTGAACAGAGAACAAAACCGACTTAATGAGCTGAAGCCGCCCTGTAAACGAAAGAAACTTGCTACTCCAACTCTTGGCACGCCTGACGATACGTTCAACAAGAGAAATACAATCTGAAGCTCAGAGCTTAGTAGAAATCAAAGGAACTCCCAAATAGCAAAGTGGGAGAAAACCCTATTGGAAACCCAAATGACAAGAAACCCACTTGGATTCGAAATCCAAGCAAACCCCAAGCAACAGACAGAACCCCAAGAACGACGAATTTGATTTTGTAGGAACAAAACCCTTCCAAGGCCACAAAGAAAACCCACAAAGAACTTGCCCTTAAGAACCTTTAAGATGATTCCTTGTAGTGTTTTGCTAGCAATGGAGACGCCACTAAGTTTGCCAAACTTAGATAAGTCGATTTTAACTTGAAAAGGGTAATCCCTTCCTTACAAGAATTTGGCCATAGCCAAAAAGTATAAAGTTGTAATATTCTCTCAAATTCGTTGATTGTCTTTAAAATGAAAAAGAAAGAAAGCTTAAATAGTGTTACAAAGAGAAACCCTAAAGGCATAAAGACAACTATGCCCTTAAAGGCTAAATTACAAAAATATCAAAGTCTTCAAGTCTTCAAAGGCTTGTAAAGCTTCATTCAAAACTAATTTGGGCCAAGTGAAGTGGCTTTGGGGCCTCTCTATTGAAGCCCACATGCGTCTCTATTTGTTTGTTGCAATCGGCCATAAAACTCTGAACTAATCCAGCCATTGCTTCTTTGAGTCTTTTGGTCCTCTGCCTCTTAATTGGCCATTCTGGTACTTGTAATGGGTCTTTTGCTTTGTTGTCGGCCTGGATCATGTCATCCCCTCCCTCTTGAAAAGGATTTGACCTCGAATCTGTACCTGCATCAAAAGGAGTTAAGTCAGAAACATTAAATGTAGCAGACACATTATACTTACCTTGTAAATCCAGCTTGTATGCATTGTCATTAATCCGTTCCAAGACTTGAAATGAACCATCCCCTCTCGGTTGTAGCTTAGATTTACGTTGTTCAGGAAATCTCTTGACATGAGTCCAACCACACCAGAGACATTACAGGATGCAGCTAACAACTTGGAGGAACCCATGCAGTTTCCAACAGGTCCAATCACACGTCAAGGAGCAAAGAAGATCAGAGAGGCCTTTGCGGGACTAGCTCAGAGCTATGTGACCAGTTGCAGCAACCAAGTCAAGTGCACACCAGAGACACATATGGGCATAACCAGAGAGGTCCCCAAGCTATTTCATTTGACCCAGATCATCTCAGACTGAAGCATAGCAGAGCAGCTTCAGCACCAGCACCATTTTGACATGATTTCACCCATTTTGGGACTATGTTGAATTCGGCCAAATGGGGGCATTTTTGTCATTTATGCTCGACATTTTGACTTTATTTATGATGTAATTAGCATGGTTGACTATGCCATTAGGCTTAATTATGCTTAGATCTCTACTTAGCCGAAGCACGTCAATTTACTATAGCATGTAAGCACCTCAATTAGCTTAAGTGAGATTAGCTTCTAATCTTTGTTTTAAGTTTATTTAGGTGCAAAAGGACCTTAATGGTCGTGGTTGAGGTGCTTGACTTAAGGCTTTTGGTAATTTTAGCTCTAGGGTCATTTTAGTCTTTTTACTCTCTTGTAACCCTTATTATATGACTCTTCTTTGTATTTTGGAGACAACCAACGTAATATACAACATTTTGAAAGAGAGAAAAGCTTGAGCTTTCCATGGCTATGGCCGAAACCTTGTTGAGGGAGGGATTCCCCTTTTCAAGTTCAAATTTACTTATCTAGCTTGGCAACTTAGTGGCGTCTCCATTGCTAGCAAAATACAATCTGATTTCATGCTTGTTGTTATCATGGACGTGAGTTTCATGGTGGTTAGGGGCTGATCTTGGTTGGGTTTTGTTCCTACAAAATCAGTATTCAAAGTTTTTGGGGTTTTGAGAAAGATGCTTGGGGGTTTGCTTGGTTTCCAACCCAAGTGAGTTCTTGTCATCTCTCCTTACGCATGTGTACCCAAACCCAATCTCCAGGCTGAAATACCACACGTTTTTTCCCTTATTAGCATGAGAAGCATATTGCTCATTCTTTCGTTGTATTTGCTCTCTTGCTTTCTCATGTATATGCTTTCTCATGTATATGCTTCACCAAATCGGCTTTCCTTTTTCCATCTAGCCCCGCATCCTCATCAACAGGCAAAGGTAACAAATCTAATGGAGTTAGTGGCTGAAAACCATAAACAATTTCAAATGGTGAGTAAGATGTAGAGGAATGAATACTACGATTATATGCAAATTCAACAAAAGGCAAACAATCCTCCCAGGTTTTTAAGTTCTTATTGATAATAGTACACAATAACTGAGTCAAAGTCCTATTAACAACCTCGGTCTGGCCATCAGTTTGGGGTGGCAAGTAGTAGAATACAAAAGTTTAGTTCCCAACTTACCTCATAAAACTTTCCAAAAGGACTAAGGAATTTGACATCACGATCTAAAACTATACTCATTGGAATCCCATGGAGTCGTACTACTTCTCTAAAGAACAAGTCAGCAATGTTAGTGGCATCATCAATTTTATGACATGCTATAAAGTGTGCCATCTTATTGAACCTATCAACCACTACAAAGTTGGAATCTCTACCCTTCTTAGTCCTAGGTAAACCCAAGATAAAGTCCATCGATACATCTACGCATGGCTCACTAGGTATAGGCAATGGTGTATACAACCCATGAGGCATAACCTTTTTTTTTTTGGATAAGGTAAGTATTATAACCAAAGAAAACTATACAAAGAGCAAAGGGGCATACCCCAGGCACTAAAGAGGACAGGCCCTCCTAGAAGAAAGCCAAAAGGCTACAAAGCCAAAAGGCTACAACAGAATCAACAAAAGATGTCATCGGGAAGGTGCCACGAAAGGTGAAGCCATTTATTGTCATAGATGGATTTACCTTTCTTAAGGAGCTAACACGATTCCGAACATCAAAAGCAATATCATAAAGAAGAACAGAAACAGGCCGAAGAGGCATATCATGAGTGCGAGCATTCCTCTCCCTCCAAATATGGTAGACTGACGCTGCAAAAGACAGACGAACCAGAAGATGACATAAAGAGGCCCCGGAGAACAGAGAAACCCACCCAACAGTCTGACCCCAATCTCGGCGACTCCAATCTAACCCACACATGGCCAGCACAGACGACCAGACCCTAGAAGAATAGAGGCACTGGAAGAAAAGATGATCAATATCCTCACTCGAACAACCACAGAGAATACACCGAGAGCAAGCAGAGATGCCAAATCTCATCAGACTGTCCTGAGTACAAAGGCCACCCTGAATAGACATCCAAAGAAGAAAGGAATGACGGGGGATTGCCTTCCGGAACCAAACAACACGAGACCAATGCAACTGGGGTTTCCTTGACCTCATAGCGTTCCAGGCACTATCCACAGAGAATCTTCCGTTTGTATCCTCCTCCCAAACCAGCATATCCTCCCTCAAACTAGAAGGAGACGGAAGATGAGACTGAGCCAAATCAATAAGAGCAGCAGATCTAGATGGGGGCCATTGCCAAGCAGAATCAGCGATAATGGATGCAACTGTAGCCATTCTATCCAAGCCAGAATCATAAATCACTCTCTCGCCCAATGTGTCCACAATCGGGCCAACAGGATGCCAATAATCAAACCACAGTAACGTCTTCTCACCATTACCAATCCTCATTCTCATCCGCCTACGGGACTAAGAACGAAGCTCCAAGATCTTACGCCAACTCCAAGAGAAATCTGAAGGACAAGGGACCTCCCAAAAACTTCTCCCCCGCAACAAATAAGAGTGAACCCAACTCGACCATGAGGAAACCTGACCAGAACAAAGAAACCAAATATGTTTAACAATAGCCGCTCTATTCCAAGAATCCAAACTCTTTATCCCCAGCCCACCCTCCTGAAGAGGTAAACAAACTTTGCTCCAAGCCACTCTCACCCCAGAAGAGGTGAGCGCACTACCCTTCCAAAGGAAAGAGCGAAGAGTCGTCTCCACCTTCCTCACAACAGATTTAGGAAGAATAAATAAAGAAGACCAATAAACTTGAATGGAGAACAAAACTGACTTAATAAGCTGAAGCCGACCTGCATAAGAGAGAAACTTACTACTCCAACTCTTGGCACGCAGAATGATACGATCCACAAGAGAAGCACAATCAAAGGCCCTGAATCTAGTAGAGATCAACGGGACTCCCAGATACCTCACTGGAAGATTCCCAACTTTGAAACCCAAAACGTGACACAAGTGGCCTAGAAGGGTAGGAGAGATACCAGAAGAGAAGAATTGACTTTTAGTCTCTCATAGCATACAACTCCTTGTCATATGTGGGGTATCTCAAAACTGCTCCATTAAGCTTCTCACTAAAGTAGGCAATTGGTCGCTTTCTTGCATAAGAACCGCTCCAATGCTTATCCTGGATGCATCACACTCAATCTCAAATATCTTCTCAAAGTTGGGTAACGCCAAAACTGGTGCATTGCACAACTTCATTTTAAGATCCTGGATTGCACGCTCCTGCTCTTCTTTCTATTTGAAGCCAACAGTTTTCTTCACTACTTCAGTCAGTGGTGCTGTAATACTACTGAAGTCTTTAACAAATCTACGGTAGAAGCTTGCTAATCCATGGAAGCTTCTGACTTCTGTCACTGTTGTTGGTGTTGGCCAAACCTGAATTGCCTTCACCTTTTCAAATCTACCTCGATGCCATCTGCACTCACACAAATCCAAGGAAAACAATTATATCCATACAAAAAGTGCACTTATCAAAGTTAGCATACAGTTTTTCCTGCCTTAACACATCAAGAACATGCTTCAAATGCATAACATGCTCATCTACTATTTTACTGTAAACTAAGATGTCATCAAAATAAACCACAACAAACTTACCTAAAAATGCACGCATAACATGATTCATCAATCTCATAACATTAAGAGTCTGGATTCTTGGAATAGAGCGGCTATTGTCAAGCATATCTGGTTTCTCTGTTCTGGCCAGGTTTCCTCTTGGTCAATTTAGGTTTACTCTTATTTGTTAAGGGGGAGAAGCTTTTGGGAGATCCCTTGTCCTTCTGACTGCTCTTGGAGTTGGCGTAAGATTTTAGAGCTTCGTTCTTGGTCCCGTCGGCGGATGAGAGTGAGGATTGGGAATGGTGAGAAGACTTTGTTGTGGTTTGATTATTGGCATCCTCTAGGCCCGATTGTGGACACGTTGGGCGATAGAGTGATTTATGATTCTGGCTTGGATAGAATGGCCACAGTTGCTTCCATTATCTCGGATTCTGCTTGGCATTGGCCCCCTTCTAGATCTGCTGCTCTTGTAGATTTGGCTAAGTCTCATCTACCGTCTCCTTCTAGTTTGAGGGAGGATGTGCTGGTTTGGGAGGACGATAGAAATGGGAGATTTTCTGTGGATAGTGTCTGGAATGCTATGAGGTCAAGGAGACCCGAGATGCCTTGGTCTCGAGTTGTTTGGTTCCGGAAAGCTATTCCCCGCCATTCCTTTCTTCTTTGGATGACTATTCAGGGAGGCCTTTGTACTCAGGACAGTCTGTTGAGATTTGGCATCTCCGCTTGCTCGCGGTGTATTCTTTGTGGTTGTTCGAGTGAGGACATTGATCATCTTTTCTTCCAGTGCCTCTTTTCTTCGAGGGTCTGGTCGTCTGTGCTAGCCATGTGTGGTTAGATTGGAGTCGCCGAGATTGGTGTCAGACTGTTGAGTGGTTATGTCAGTTCTATGGTGCCTCTTTATGTCATCTTCTGGTTCGTCTGTCTTTTGCAGCGTCAGTCTACCAATTTGGAGGGAGAGGAATGCTCGCACTCATGATATGCCTCTTCGGCCTGTTTCTGCTCTTCTTTATGATATTGTTTTTGATGTTCGGAATCGTGTTAGCTTTTTACGTAAGGTGAATCCATCTTATGACAATAAATGGCTTCACCTTTCGTGGCACCTGCCCGATGACATCTTTTGTTGATCTTTTGTAGCTGGTTGGCTTTCTCTTGGAGGGCCTATCCTCTCTAGTGCTTGGGGCATGCCCCTTTGATCTTTTGCTTGTAGCCTTTCGCTTTTCTTCTAGGAGGGCTTGTCCTCTCTAGTTGCCTAGGGTATGCCCATTTGCTCTTTGTATAGTTTTCTTTTGGTTATAATACTTACTTTATCCAAAAAAAAATAAATGTGCTAGGTGCGTTTGAAAGACCAAATGGCATAACTAACCATTCATACAAGCCATACTTAGTCTTAAATGCAGTTTTCCACTCATCTCCCTCTCTCATGCGAATTTGATGGTATCCACTCTTTAAATCAATCTTACTAAAAATTTTGGAACCATGCAATTCATCCAACATGTCATCTAGTCTAGGAATGGGGTGACGATACTTTACAGTAATATTGTTGATAGCTCGACATTCAACCACATACGCCACGTCCCATCTTTCTTAGGAACTAGAAGCACTGGTACTGCACAAGGACTCATGCTTTCCCTCACATACCCATTGTCCATCAACTCCCGTACTTGCCTTTGTAGCTCATTTGTCTCCTCAGGATTGCTCCTATAAGCCGGTTTATTAGGAATGACTGCCCCAGGTATGAAGTCTATCTGGTGCTCAATACCTCTAATAGGTGGAAGCCCACTAGGTATGTCCTCTGTCAGTACGTCACTATAATCCTGCAAAAGAGATAAAATAGACACAGGAAGCAAAGGGTCAGTGTTAGTAAAATAAATATGAGACTCCTTATAGACTAACAATAGTATGAGCTTGCTAGCCTTGAACGCTTTCCTCGCTTCACCCTCACCCATGTAGAAACTCCTTTTAACTCTCCATTTTGTTTCCCTCTCACGTGCACTCACATTCCCCTTGGGAACTCCCACGGCCTTGGCCGTATTTTTCTCACCAGATACATCACTCTCACTAGTCTCACCGAAGGTGGTGTTTCCCTTCACTCTCTCTTTGTCACGCTCAAGTTGCAACTTAACCTGATCTTCATGGACTTATGCAGGTGTAAGTGGGTATAATGTAATGGGTTTTCCCTTATGATCAAAAGAGTACTTGTTCTTGAACCCATCATGAATAACTTTCTTATCAAACTGCCACGATCTGCCCAAAAGAATATGTCCTGCATGCATCGGTATCACATCATTTAGGACATCATCTGTGTATGGCCCAATGGTAAAGCTCAACAATACATGCTTTGTCACACTTATTTCCCCATAATCATTTAACCACTGTAACTTGTAAGGCTTTGGGTGTCTCAAGCAACTCAACCCCAATCGCTCAATCAAAGTTGTGCTAGCAATATTAGTATAATTGCCCCCATCTATGATCATACCGTTGCCATTCACACGACACCTAGTATGGAATATGTTCTCCCTTTGCTACACACTCTCATCCTCTACAACATGTGCACTCAAAACATGTTTGACAACTAAGGATAAGTTATTCAGCGGGTATGCAGCTCCCTCATGGTCACTAGCATCCTCCAACTCTGGCATCTCTTCCTCAACCTCACTATCGGTAGAGTACACCTCTCCACTCTTTTTATCAATCACTAAGGTATGCCTATTGGGACATTGTGAAGCATAGTGTCCCATGCCCAAACATTTGAAACACTTTACATCCTTAGTTCTAGTAGCTGCACCCTCAGGTTTTGGTATAGTTTTGCTCGTCCTGCAGCCTCTTTACCCTTGGCACTAGGTTCGGTCCTAGGCTTATTAAAGCCTCCACTGAACTCGCCTCTAGGCTTGTCAAAGCCTCCATCTCGCTTGTCATTCGGAACCCATTTTCCCTTCCATGCAGAAGTAGCCTGAGTACCAAATCTGGATGTTGACCTTTTCTTGAGTTGCCTTTCTACCTTGATAGCCATGTGAAGCATATCCTCCAAATCAACATAGTGATGCAACTCAACCGTGTTTGCAATCTCTCTATTCAAGCCCCCTAGAAACCGTGCCATAGTAGCTTCTGCATCCTCAACTACATTTGCCCTGATCATGGCAACTTCCATCTCGGTGTAATAGTCCTCAACACTTTTGGTCCCCTGATACAGATGTTGTAGTTTCTGATATAATTCCCTATAGTAATGGCCAGGTATAAATCTATTTCTCATTAGACCTCTAAGTTCTGCCCATGTCTGAACTGGTCTCTCATAATTTCTCCTCCGAGTAGAGACAAGCTGATCCCACCAAATCATAGCATAATTGGTAAACTCAATTGCTGCCAGATTGATATTCTTCTCGTCTGAGTAGTGATGACAGTTGAAAATCAATTCTATTTTCTTTTCCCATTCTAAATAAGCTTCAGGATCATTCTTGCCGTGGAATGTTGGTATCTTGATCTTGATGCTACCTAGATCACCATCTACATCTCCTCATCTACCACATCCCATCCTACATAATCCTCTCTTCTGGCATCAAATGTACCTCTATCATCAAACCGTCTATCCCTCCTATAATTCCTCGTATCAAACCTTATATTAGGCCTCCTATCATACCCAGGCTGAAATCTTTCCTCAACATCATCAAGACCATCATAATCATCAAACTCATTTTCAGCTTCCTCTTCATCTGGCGGTACATACAGTGGTGGTACACGGTGAGGTGGCACATTATGAGGTGGAGGTACATTCTGAGGTGGTGGTATATGCTAGGGTGGTGGTGCTCTGGGACCGCTACCAGTTTGAATACTCAGGTCTGATTTCATAGGCTACTGGTCAGGGTCTGATTTCAGACTCTGATCAGGGTCTGAATTCAGAGGCTAAGTTTCAGGGTCTGATTTCAGAGGCTAAGTTTCAGAGTCTGATTTCAGGGTCTGATTTCAGGGTCTGATTTCAGAGGCTGATTTCAGGGTCTGATTTCAGATGTTAAGTTTCAGGGTCTGATTTCAGAGTCTGAATCTGATGGTTTATTTTTATTTTTTTTTTCACACTTCACTAGGGTTTTAGAAACAAATCACACAGCCGCCAAAGAACATGCTTATTTCTTCAACATATGCTAAAGAACATAATGTATATGATGAACTATATGAAGAACACAACAAAACCCAGATCCAGAAATAAAAAGGATTACGGACTGATATGAAGAACAACAACAAAAACCCAGAACTGGAAAATGATAAAAGATGAACTGATATGCAGAACATAACAAAACCAGATCCAGAAATAAACAAAATGAAAACAGAAACAAGATCCAACAAGAACTGAAACGAAAATAACAAAGAACGAAAATAAAAACAGAATCAAACAAAAAGTAAAGATAGGAAAATCAGACCTTGGAACCCTGAGCTCTAGATACCAAATGACAAGAAACCCACTTGGATTCGAAATCCAAGCAAACCCCAAGCAACGGACAGAACCCCAAGAACCGCGAATTTGATTTTGTAGGAACAAAACCCTTCCAAGGCCACAAAGAACTTGCCCTTGAGAACATTTAAGATGATTCCTTGTAGTGTTTTGCTAGCAATGGAGAGGCCACTGAGTTTGCCAAACTTAGATAAGTCGATTTTAACTTGAAAAGGGTAATCCCTCCCTTACAAGAATTTGGCCATAGCCAAAAAGCATAAAGCTGTAATATTCTCTCAAATTCGTTGATTGTCTTTAAAATGAAAAAGAAATAAAGCTTAAATAGTGTTACAAAGAGAAACCCTAAAGGCATAAAGACAACTATGCCCCTAAAGGCTAAATTACAAAAATACCAAAGTCTTCAAAGGCCTGTGAAGCTTCATTCAAAACTGATTTGGGCCAAGTGAAGTGGCTTTTTGCCCTTGAGAACATTTTTTTTTTTTGAAACTAATAACTTAATAACAATGTTAAAAACTTCCTAGTAACTTACAATTAACAACTAAACACTTGATTCAAGCAAAGAACACAAAGCCCCAATTTTGACCTAAGCAGCCAAAGCTTAACTCAAAGAAATACTCATGATCAATCAAAAAACACTCAAGGCATAATGTTATTCATGATATTTTGATCACAAATCAACAAGAATCAGTAAGAAACAACAAGATCCAACAATGGTCGAATCAAGGTGGAAGTAAAACCTTGATGCCGAAATTAAATCAACAAAGAACAAAGATGAATACAAGATTAAACAACACAAAGGATAGGAAATCAGACCTCAGAACCCTAAGCTCATGATACCAAATGACAAGAACTCACTTGGGTTTGAAACCAAGCAAACCCCCAAGCATCTTTCTCAAAACCCCAAGAACTTTGAATACTGATTTTGTAGGAACAAAACCCAACCAATATCAGCCCCTAACCACCATGAAACTCACGTCCATGATAACCACAAGCATGAAATCAGATTGTATTTGGCTAGCAATGGAGACGCCACTAAGTTGCCAAGCTTAGATAAATAAATTTGAACTTGAAAAGGGGAATCCCTCCCTCAACAAGGTTTTGGCCATAGCCATGGAAAGCTCAAGCTTTTCTCTCTTTCAAAATGTTGTATATTACGTTGGTTGTCTCCAAAATACAAAGAAGAGTCATATAATAAGGGATACAGAGAGTAAAAAGACTAAAATGACCCTAGAGCTAAAATTACCAAAAGCCCTAAGTCAAGCACCTCAACCACGACCATTAAGGTCCTTTTGCACCTAAATAAACTTAAAACAAAGATTAGAAGCTAATCTCACTTAAGCTAATTGAGGTGCTTACATGCTATAGTAAATTGACGTGCTTCCGGCTAAGTACAGATCTAAGCATAATTAAGCCTAATGGAATAGTCAACCATGCTTATTACATCATAAATAAAGTCAAAATGTCGAGAAAAAATGACAAAAATGCCCCCATTTGGCCGGATTCAACATAGTCCCAAAATGGGTGAAATCGGGTCAAAAGGGTGCTGGTGCTGAAGCTGCTCTGCTATGCTTCTGTTTGAGCTGATCTGGGTCAAATGAAATAGCTTGGGGACCTCTCTGGTTATGCCCATATGTGTCTCTGGTGTGCACTTGACTTGGTTGCTGCAACTGGTCACATAGCTCTGAGCTAGTCCCGCAAAGGCCTCTATGATCTTCTTTGCTCTTTGGCGTGTGATTGGACATGTTGGCAACTGCATGGGTTCCTCCAAGTTGTTAGCTGCATCCTGTAATGTCTCTGGTGTGGTTGGACTCATGTCATTCCCTCCTTGTTGAAAAGGATTCGACCTCGAATCTGAACCTGCAAATCCAACTTGCAAATCCAACTTATATGCATTGTCATTGATCCTTTCCAAGACTTGAAAAGGTCCATCTCCTCTCGATTGTAGCTTGGATCTTTTCCTCTTGCATATAAAGCCACACCCAATTGCCGGGGTCAAACACAATGCGTTGGAAACCTATTATTCTCACCAACTCTGCCTTTCCATTATCATTCATACTCCCAAGCTTAATAAGAATCAAAGATAATAAATAAATCCATAGGAGTTAAAGAATTAGAATCATAATCAATCTCATAAGGCAAGTAAAAACTAGAAGGATGAATGCATCTATTATATGCAAACTTTGGCCCCACTATTGCGTCTGTGATCTTCTTAGCTCTTTGGCGTGTGATTGGGCCTGTTGGCAATTGCAAAGGCTCTAATATTCCTTGGGTGACTACATTCATCTAGTCTAGGAATAGGGTGACGATACTTTACCGTTATATTATTGATCACTCGACAATCAACGCACATACGCCACGTCCCATCTTTCTTAGGAACTAGAAGAACTGGTACCGCGCACAGGGACTCATACTTTCCCTGACAAACCCTTTTTCCATCAACTCCCGCACTTGCCTCTGAAGTTCTTTTGTTTCCTCAGGATTACTTCGGTAGGCTGGTCTATTAGGATGATTGCGCCAGGTATGAAATCTATCTGGTGCTCAATACCTCTAATGGGTGGGAGCCCACTAGGAATGTCCTCTGTCAGCACATCATTGAATTCATGCAAAAGAGATGAAATGGACAAAGGAAGCAAAGGGTCAGTGTTAGCTAAAAAATATGGTGATCTTTATAGACTAGCAAAATCATGAGCTTGCTAGCCTTGTAAGCTCTCCTTGCTTCACCCTCACCATTGTAGAAGCTCTTTTTCACTCGCCCTTTTGTTTCTCCCTTAGGTTCACTCACACACCCCTTAGGAACACTCACGGCCTTAGCCTTAATTTCCTTACCAGGTTCGGTCACACTCCCCTCACATGTTTTCTCCAAGGCTGTGTTTGCACTCTCTTTCTATCTATCTCTCTCAAGTTGCAACTTGACTTGATCTTCGTGGACTTGCCTCGGTGTAAGTGGGTATAAGGTAATGGGTTTTCCCTTATGTTGAAATGAATACTTATTCTTAAACCCATCGTGTATAACCTTTCTATCAAACTGCCATGGCCTTCCTAAAAGAATGTGTCCTGCATGCATGGGTATAATAACATCACACAAACATCATCAGTATAAGGCCCAACGGTGAAGCTCAATAATACCTGCCTAGTCACCCGTACTTCTCCACAGTCATTCAACCACTACAACTTGTAAGGCTTGGGATGCTTCAAGCAATCTAATCCCAACCTCTCAACTAAAGATATACTTGCGACATTAGTACAACTGCCCCTATCAATGATCATACTACACCCCTTACCATTCACACGACATCTAGTATGGAATATGTTCTCCCTTTGTATATCACTCTCATCCTCACCAATTTGTGCACTCAAAGCACGTTTCACAACTAAGGATAAGTTATCTAGCGGGTATGCAGCTCTCTCTCTGTCATTAGTATTCTCCATCGCGGCTCATCATCCTCAACCTCAACCTCACTGTCAATAGAATGTACCTCATCACTAAGGTGCACCTGTTTGGGCACTACGAAGCATAATGTCCCATCCCCAAACACTTGACGTCCTTAGTCTTGGGTGTTGTACCCTCAGGTTTCGGTCTAGCCTTGCTTGGTTCCACAACCTCCTTACCCTTGGCACTTGGTTCGGCCCTTGGCTTGTTAAAGCCTCCATCATGTCGATCATTAGGAACCCATTTCCCCTTCCATGCAGAAGTAGTCTGAGTACCAAATCTGGATGTAGTCTTCTTCTTGAGTTGCCTCTCTACCTTGATAGCCATGTGAAGCATATCCTCCAAATCAACATAATGATGCAACTCCATCATGTTGGCAATCTCTCTATTTAAGCCCCCTAGAAACCGTGCCATAGTAGCCTCTGCATCCTCCACTACATTTGCCCTGATTAAGGCAACCTCCATCTAGTATAGTAATCCTCTACACTCTTGGCCCCTTGATACAGATGATGTAGTTTCTGATACAATTCTTGGTAGTAATGGCTGGGTATGAATCGTTTCCTCATGAGACCTCGAAGTTCTTCCCATGGATGAACTGGCCTCTCATAATTCCTCCTTCTGTTAGTGACAATCTGATCCCACCAAATCATCGCATAATCAGTGAATTCCATGGCTGCCAGATTGATCTTCTTCTCATCAGAGTAATGATGACAGTTGAAAATCAACTCGATTTTCTTCTCCTATTCTAAATACGCTTCAGGATCATTCTTGCCCTAGAAGTTCGGTATCCTGATCTTGATTCTACTCAAATCACCATCAATATCACCATGTCTACCATAACCCCTCATTTCATAATCCTCATGTCTGTCATCAAATCCTCTCTGTCTATCAAACCTCTTATCTCTTCTAGCATGCCTCCGCTCTTGCCTATGATTCCTGGCCTATACCTCTCTTCCTCCTCAATTGAGTCTTCCAAATCATCAAACCCATCAGGATCATTCTCGGCGCCCCACTTCCACTACTAGTACTCGAGGTGGTGGAACTTGTCGTGGGGGCACAACTTGTGGTGGTACTCGTGGAATACTGCCTGTTTGTATAATATCAACACTATTTGACAACCTCTCCAAAGCAGTATTCATGTTCTCCATCATATCTGTAAACTTTCTATCTAAAGCCTCAAGCTTCTCATCCACTGTCAAACTAATACCTGCCATCTCAAAGCTTCAAAAAATAGATTAGAAGTAACAAATGTGTGAAAACAATTATATAACCTTACAATCTCACACGCTCACGTGTTTGCACTCAATTACGTATCACTCCACTCCACTCGTGTTTGCACTCAATATAATGTGAATATGACTTACCATAGAAGTTCACAACAATGTGTAATCTTCAAGCTAGCATAAACAACAAGAAACCAATATAGGGCAAACGGAGTAATGCGAGTAAGAATTAGCAAATACGTAGACTCAATTCAAAGAAAGCCTAAAGCTAGAATGCTTGGAGTAAGGAAATCACAAACTATAACAATAGGGAAACAAGCATGCAAACAATCCCGGACGTATGCAAATTAGGATGAAAATTTGGTGCCTCAATAGAAATTTTGTTGAATTACCCTTCTCGGACACCCAAATGATGATATGGAACCAACCAATTTCAACCAAATTTGGGAACTTTTTTACTCTTTTTTTTTTTTGTTTTTTTTTTTTTGGTTTTCAGGTTACTTGAACTCTTAAAAAAAATTCTAAGTGTTGACCGGTTTGAGGTCCGATATGGGACCGGTATGGTTGCTTCTCTCGGTTCCAGTAGCTATGTTTTACGCACAGGTTCGCCGGTATGTATATTGGTATGTAAGCCGGTTTGAACTAGCCCGGTTCCAGTAGCTATATTTTTGGAATAAGTTGGCCGGTACTTAGTCTGGTATGGGACCGGTATGAAAACTACCCCGGTCCCAGTAGCTATGTAATACCCAGTTAGACCGGTATGAATTCCGGTATGAATGCTGGTATGAAACTTACCCAGTTCCAGAAGCTATGTAATCCCCAGAAAGACCGGTATAAAGGCTGGTATGAAACTTTCCGGTTCCAGAGGCTATGTCTAGTGTATTTTTTTCACCGGAATAAGGCTGGTATACCGGTCACAGGCGATTCAAAATAGGCAAAAACACTTAAGAAACAAAAAACCAAGAATCAAGATGAATAAATATCTTGATGACCAACAAACACAATAAAGACTAAATGAAAAACACAAAGTAAAGATAGAAAAATCATACCTTGGAACCCTAAGCTCTGATACCAAATGATGCGGAACTCACTTGGATGTTTAAGGCCAAGCAAACCTGACAAGAACTCACTTGGGTTGGAAACCAAGCAAACCCCCAAGCATCTTTCTCAAAACCCCAAGAACTTTGAATACTGATTTTGTAGGAACAAAACCCAACCAAGATCAGCCCCTAACAACCATGAAACTCACGTCCATGATAACCACAAGCATGAAATCAGATTGTATTTTGCTAGCAATGGAGACGCCACTAAGTTGCCAAGCTTAGATAAGTCAATTTGAACTTGAAAAGGGGAATCCCTACCTCAACAAGGTTTTGGCCATAGCCATGGAAAGCTCAAGCTTTTTTTCTTTCAAAATTCTGTATATTACGTTGGTTGTGCAAAAATACAAAGAAGAGTCATATAATAAGCGTTACAAAAGAGTAAAAAGGCTAAAATAACCTTAGAGCTAAAATTACCAAAAGCCCTAAGTCAAGCACCTCAACCACGACCATTAAGGTCCTTTTGCACCTAAATAAACTTAAAACAAAGATTAGAAGCTAATCTCACTTCAGCTAATTAAGGTGCTTACATGCTATAGTAAATTGACGTGCTTCCGGCTAAGTAGAGATCTAAGCATAATTAAGCCTAATGGCATAGTAAACCATGCTAATTACATCATAAATAAAGTCAAAATGTCGAGGACAAATGACAACAATGCCCCCATTTGGCCGAATTCAACATAGTCCCAAAATGGGTGAAATCGGGTCAAAAGGGTGCTGGTGCTGAAGCTGCTCTGCTATGCTTCAGTCTGAGCTGATCTAGGTCAAATGAAATAGCTTGGGGACCTCTCTGGTTATGCCCATATGTGTCTCTGGTGTGCACTTGACTTGGTTGCTGCAACTGGTCACATAGCTCTGAGCTAGTCCCGCAAAGGCCTCTCTGATCTTCTTTGCTCTTTGGTGTGTGATTGGACCTGTTGGCAACTGCATGGGTTCCTCCAAGTTATTAGCTGCATCCTGTAATGTCTCTGGTGTGGTTGGAATCATGTCAAAACCCCTCGCAACGGATATAACCCCAAGCACCGTGAATTCAATTTTGTAGGAACAAAACCCTTCCAAGGCCACAAAGAAGACCCACAAAGAACTTGTCTTTGAGAACCCTTAAGATGATTCCTTGCAGTGTTCTGCTAGCATGGAGACGCCACCAAGGTTGCCACGCCTTAGATAAGTCAAAGCTGAAACAAAGGGGAATCCTTCCCTTAAGCTTGAAATTCGGCCATAGCCATTTTTCTTTGAAGAAATTCGAAATATGTAATTTGTTATTTGAAGAAGACAAAGTTTACAATATATAGGATAAGGCAAATTTACTAAAATGCCCTTCAAAAGGTAAAAAGACCAAAAGGTCCTAAAACTACCCAATGGCTACATAAAGCTAAAGCCCTAAGTAGTCATTTACTAAATATTACAAATATCCCCTCCAAGATCTTTATGCAAGTGGCAAAAATATCAAAAAGAAAAAGTCAACAAAAGTGGCATCATTTCTAAAGAATGCCTAATAGGTCCTTTAACTGACTAACTTAGTTCTAATCCAATATGACCCAAATTATCTAGTTAACTAACTTACAAATAGTCTAACTAGAGTCAACATGTCAAGCAAAAGGTCAAAATACAAGCCCATTTGGCCGAATTACATATAAGGCATTAAATGGCCAAATTCTTCAAAATGCTCATATCTTCAAAATCGGCTATTGCGCGTCTTCTAGAATGACTTGGGCCACGTGAAATAGCTTTGGACCCACTCCATTGAAGCCCTCATATGACGACAATATGCCCTGGGGTTGTCTGTCACACTCGGCCATGGCATTTTGTGCTAGTCCTGCCATTGCGTCTCTGATCTTCTTAGCTTTCTGGCATGTGATTGGCCATGTTGGAACTTGCAAAGGCTCTACCATGTTACTGGCCGTGACATCTAATGTTCCTCGAGTGGCTGGATTCGTGTCACCGGGAATTGAGGTGCATCATTCCCTTTGTATGACCGAGGCAATAAATTTAGGAAATGATTTTCCTTACGCGGCGGAAGTTGCTTGTGTGGGCACCAGCTCTGGTATGGATCTTTAAAATTTTCTTTGCCTTCTTTCTTTGTTGTAGTAACTGAAATCAATCCTTTGATGTCCAATGCTTGGATCAACCACTCGATCTTCCGAACTATGACTCGAAACCAACAAACTGAAGTGTGGTCACAAAGATCTAACTCTAAACAATTTAGAAAATTATGATGTCACAATGGTGTTTGGCTTTTGAAATTTCAAACACTCTCAAAACACTTGTGAATGTTTGAACTTCTTATCTCTTTTCTTTCTCTCAACACTTGTGTGAATAAATGGAAAATCTTAACCTTAGGAAGTGAGAGAAATGGTAGAGATTATATTCTCTTACATAAGCCAACTAACCTTTTTTTTGGATAAAGTAAGTATATTAACCAAAACAGAACTATATAAGAGCAAAGTGGCATACCCCAGACAACTAGAGAGGACAGGCCCTCCTAGAAGAAAAGTCGAAAGGCTACAAGCAAAAAAAGATGTCATCGGGCAGGTGCCAGGAGAGGTGAAGCCATTTATTGTCATAAGATGGTTTCACCTTCCGCAATAAGCTAGCACGAGTCCGAACATCAAAAAAAATATCACTAAGAAGAACAAAAATAGGGTGATGAGGCCCATCATGGGTGCAGACATTCCTCTCCCTCCAGATGTGGTAAACTGACGCAGCAAACGACAGCCGAATAAGAAGTTGACGTAAAGAGCCGTCGGTAAACTGATACATCCACTCAATAATCTGAAGCCAATCACGAGATCTCCAATCTAACCCACATATAGCCAGCACAGACCATGCGCTCGAAGAGAAATTGCATCGGAAGAAAAGGTGATCAATATCCTCACTTGAACAACCATAAAGGATACAACGCGAGCAAGCAGATATACCGAACCTCATCAGACTATCCTGGATACATAGGCCTCCCTGAATAGACATCTAAAGCAGAAAAGAATGGCACGAGATAGCCAACATAAAAATGTGAATGCCATACCAAAGCATAAGAAATGATAAGTTAAAGACAATGACTTTGTCATTAAGCATATAATGCTTTCTTGTAATGACAAAAACATAAATGTGGAGGCCATAACAAAACATAAAAATGGATTAGCTAATGACAAAACTATTAGGTGTATACAAGCCACCTAATAGACATAATAAATTGGAGGGCATGGCAAGCCATATGGCTTTGTCTCCAAGGTAAATAAAAATAACTATCTCAATAATGACTAAATTACCTTCTATTATGTTGTAGTAATTATCTCATAATTATTACTTACTTGATTATTTCATAATCAAGATTTGATTATCTCATAATCAAAGAATTCTAGAAAACATTAAGTTAAACTAATTTAACATAGTTTTCATTTGTGACAATAAATATTATTAATCTCATTAATAATATATAAAAAATAAAGTGAGCATATAATTAGACAATCTAATTATATTAGGTTTGCTATAGTTAATCAAGCTAGCACGGGGACCAAATGGACCTACGGTTCCGAGCTCCAATAATTCTGAAATATTAATTAAACTATTTAATCAAATATTACGAATTATTAACTTCGCGTTATTCCACTAAAAACTCGAAGTTGAACTCTCATTAGAATGAGTGAATTCCATATTTATGTAAAACGTTCCTAGCTACACACCAGAATATATCCCCAAAATACGTAGTTATTGGTCGGGAATGCAACACCAACCTCACCATAGTAAATCAAAGGACATAGCTTGTCATACACGAGTTCGTAGTACACTCAGGATTAAGATCGAATCCATATATGACCATCTATTAGATAAAATGAATTTCTTCGGTTAACGGATATTAAAAGAAATTCGTATTTATCTGAGTTCAGTCCTATATGATCTCATCATACAAGGTGCCTACATTCCCATGTCACTACATGAACGATCCCGGATCAAGGTCATCATACAAGTATAGAATGGACCGCAGCTATAGATAAACCACAAACAAAGTACCCTCTTTGTTTGCTCTCTATGAACTATTAGATTACTAACTCCATACTTAAATCCTCTTGTGCATCAAACATACACTAAGTCTGAAGGTACAAGAGTAAGGTAAACAAAACAATTGGATAATATGCGATATAAATCAAACAACTTTGATAAAATGAATAATGCATTTATTATTATTACAATAATCAATTCTGTTTACAATACCTGAAGCTTTAGGACATAAATCCCAACAGTAAAGGCATATATTTTTTCTTCGGTTGCTAGTCCAGCGAATGGGTCTGTTGGTACTGCCCCCACGGTTTTAATTCCTAATGCTACCCCTAGCTATGCAAAAGTGTTAAATGGCTCCAAGGGTGGTGATAATTCTGTCCCGGATTGGGATGCAGTTACTTTGCATTATGTTCAACCCAATGTTGTTGATGGAAGGGTTAAGGTGAGTCCTCCATTGGAAGTTGCGGAAGAAGGAAGTGTGTTTTGGCGCAACACATTAGTTGGTTACTTTTTGGGGAAGAGGCTCCCGTTTCAAATTGTTGACTCTATTGCTCACAAGATTTGGGGTAAGTTAGGCTCACGTGAGGTTTTGACGTCGAATAACGGCTTTTTCCTATTCAAATTTGATAGCTTTCAAGAAGCTTGTGTGGTTTTGGACAAAGCCCCTTGGCACATGGCGAATAGGCCTTTGGTTCTTAAACATTGGCAACCGAGTTTACCTTTGACTAAGGAGGACATCACCAAAGTTCCGGTTTGGGTTCGCCTTTATAATTTACCTTTTGAGTTTTGGACTGCTAAGGGCCTCAGTTTTGTGGCAAGTGCAGTGGGTTGCCCTCTCCATGCTGATCACATCACCCTATCACGGAAACGCCTCAGTTATGCTCGGGTTTGTGTAGATATTGATGCTGGGAAGGCTCTGGTTGAGGATTTTAATTTCCAATGCTCGAATGGTATATGATTAAGAGTTAGGGCCGAATTTGAATGGGTTCCTGTGAAGTGTTCTACTTTTGAGGTTTTTGGTCATTCTCTGAATTCTTGTCCCAAGAGAGAGGATAGTAAACCACCACAGACCTGGGTGTCTAAGACTTCCACTCCTTCTACGGTTGCAGTTGTTTCGGTTCAGACATATAAGGAAAGTCAGGGTACCTGGATTTCGGTTTCTAAGAATAAAAGGGGTAAGGTTGCGGTTCGGGCTAATCCTATTAAGCCGAGTGGGGCTGAGGTTTCAGAAGGTGCAGTTGATAGGGTTCTTGTTCTGGGTGAGTGTTCTTCTAAGAGTTTGGATTTAATTCCGGCAGTTATTGTTGTACAAGTTGATACTTCTAAGGAAGTTGTTGTGGAGGCAGTGCATAAGAGGGAGGAGGGAGAATGCACTCATATTGCTACACAACATGTTAAGGATCTTTCTAAGGATGGTTTAGCTGATATTCCGCTAGTTTCGATTTGTGATTCGCCTCTTCCTATTGATAATATGCTAGCTGTAAAGGATAAATATTCTTTGGAGAAAAAGAAGTTGGATTTTGGGGGCAAGCATAGGAAGGGCTCCGGAGGTAAAAAGAATCAGAATCGACAATCCTCGAGACGGGGTAGATGGCGATGATTTGATTGGGTGGGTTTCTCATCTTCTATATGTTTTTATGATTTTTGGATGTTGGAATATCTGGGGTCTCAATGATCCTATGAAACAAGCTGAAGTTATGAGGTTCTTTCGTGATGAGAAACTTTCTCTATGTGGATTAGTTGAAACTAAGGTGAAGGATTCTAATCTTGTGAGTGTTTTTCGTGCTATTAATCATTCGTGGAAGTTTTTTTGCCATTCTAATGTTCTTCCGTTTGGTCGAATTTGGGTTTGTTGGAATCCTAGTGATGTTGATGTGAGCATCATTCGTTCTTCTCCTCAAGCTACACACTTCCGTGTGACACATGTTTCTGCTATTTGGAGTTGTGTGGTTTCTGTGGTCTATGGTGATTGTGATTATAAGAAGCGTTGGGAGCTTTGGACTGATTTGATTACTTGTGGCAATGATTTTGATGCTTCTCTGTGGTTAGTGATGGGTGATTTCAATGCTATTCGGTCTACTCTCAAGTATAGTAGCGGTTCTTTATCGTGGCCGTCTTGGAAAGACGATTTGGGTTGCTGCTTGAGTCAGGCTGGTTTAGACGATCTTCAGTTCTCAGGCTGTTGTTTTACGTGGTTTAATAAGCAGGTTCATTCTCCTATTTGGCGGAAGCTTAACCGTGTTGTCGCTAACTCCTCTTGGGAGTGTCTCTTTCCGGGTTTGTGTGAATGGAAAGGGCTGTAGTATGATCATAGATGGGGGCAGTTGTACTAATGTTGCTAGCACAACTTTGATTGAGCGATTGGGGTTGAGTTGCTTGAGACACCCGAAGCCTTACAAGTTGCAGTGGTTAAATAATTGTGGGGAAATAAGTGTAACAAAACAGGTATTGTTGAGCTTTACCATTGGGCCATACACAGATGATGTCCTATGTGATGTGATACCGATGCATGCTGGATATATTCTTTTGGGCAGACCGTGGCAGTTTGATAAGAAAGCCATTCATGATGGGTTCAAGAACAAATATTCCTTTCAACATAAGGGAAAACCCATTACATTATACCCACTTACACCTGCACAAGTCCATGAAGATCAGGTTAATTTGCAACTTGAGCGTGACAAAGAGAGGGCAAAGGAAAACACTAACTTGGGTGAGACTAGTGAGAGTGGCGTGTCTGGTGAGAAAAATAAGGCCAAGGCCGTGGGAGTTCCCAAGGGGAGTGTGAATGCACGTGAGGGGGAAACAAAATGGAGAGTTAAAAAGAGTTTCTACATGGGTGAGGGTGAAGCGAGAAAAGCATATAATGCTAGCAAGCTCATGCTATTGTTAGTCTATAAGGAGCCTCATATTTATTTTACTAACACTGACCCTTTGCTTCCTGTGTCTATTTCATCTCTTTTGTAGGATTACAGTGACGTACTGATAGAGGACATACCTAGTGGGCTTCCACCCATTGGAGGTATTGAGCACCGGATAGACTTCATACCTGGAGCAGTCATTCCTAATAGACCGGCTTATAGGCAATCCCGAGGAGACAAAGGAGCTACAAATGCAAGTACGGGAGTTGATGGACAAGGGGCATGTAAGGGAAAATATGAGTCCTTGTGCAATACCAGTGCTTCTAGTCCCTAAGAAAGATAGGACATGGTGAATGTGTGTCGATTGTCGAGCAATCAATAATATAACGGTAAAGTATCGCCACTCTATTCCTAGGCTAGATGACATGTTAGATGAATTGCATGGTTCCAAGGTATTTAGTAAGATCGATTTAAAAAGTGGATACCATCAGATTCGCATGAGAGAAGGAGATGAGTGAAAAACCGCATTTAAGACTAAATATGGATTATATTAGTGGTTATTTATGCCATTTGGTCTTTGAAACGCACCTAGCACATTTATGAGATTGATGATTCATGTTATGCGTGCATTTTTAGGTAAGTTTGTTGTGGTTTATTTTGATGACATATTAGTTTACAGTAAAACATTAGATGAGCATGTTATACATTTGAAGCATGTTCTTGATGTGTTAAGGCATGAAAATCTGTATGCTAACTTTGATAAGTGCACTTTTGGTATGGATCGAATTGTTTTCCTTGGATTTGTTGTGAGTGCAGATGGCATCGAGGTAGATTTGGAAAAGGTGAAGGCAATTCAGGATTGGCCAACACCAACAACAGTGACATAAGTCCGAAGCTTCCATGGATTAGCAAGCTTCTACTGTAGATTTGTTAAAGACTTCAGTAGTATAACAGCACCACTGACTGAAGTAGTGAAGAAAACTGTTGGCTTCAAATGGGAAGAAGAGCAGGAGCGTGCATTCCAGGATCTTAAAATGAAGTTGTGCAGTGCACCAGTCTTGGCACTACCCAACTTTGAGAAGACATTTGAGATTGAGTGTGACGCATCTCGGATAGGCATTGGAGCAGTTCTTATGCAAGAAAAGCGACCAATAGCCTACTTTAGTGAGAAGCTGAATGGAGCAGTTTTGAGGTACCCCACATATGACAAGGAGTTGTATGCGCTAGTGAGAGCCCTTGAGACTTGGCAGCATTATTTGTGGCCTCGAGAGTTTGTGATCCATACAGATCATGAATCATTGAAGCATTTGAAGGGCCAAGGTAAGCTGAACAAACAACACGCAAAATGGTTAGAGTTTGTTGAGACATTTCCATATGTTATCCGCTACAAACAAGGTAAGGAAAACATTATCGCCGATGCACTATCGCGAAGGTATGTTTTACTTACTTCATTGAGTGTAAGAATGCTTGGGTTTGAATTTATTAAAGAACTTTATGTTAGTGATACTGACTTTAGTACTATCTATGTTGCATGTGAAAAGTCTGCTTTTAGTAAATTCTACCAACATGATGGGTTTCTGTTTAGGGAGAATAGATTATGCATTCCTGTTTGTAGCATGCGTGAGTTGTTAGTGAGGGAAGCGCATGGGGGAGGTTTAATGGGGGCACTTTGGCATTGCCAAAACCTTAGGGGTATTGAGTGAATATCTTTATTGGCCTAAAATGTGGAGAGATATTGAGCGTTTGTGTGATAAGTGCTTAACTTGTAAACATGCTAAATCTAAGGTTATACCTCATGGGTTGTATACACCATTGCCTATACCTAGTGAGCCATGGGTAGATGTATCGATGGACTTTATATTGGGGTTACCTAGGACTAGGAAGGTAGAGATTCCATCTTTGTAGTGGTTAATAGGTTCAGTAAGATGGCACACTTTATAGCATGTCATAAAATTGATGATGCCACTAACATTGCTGACTTGTTCTTTAGAGAAGTAGTACGACTCCATGGGATTCCAAGGAGTATAGTTTCAGATCGTGATGTTAAATTCCTTAGCCACTTTTGGAAAGTTTTATGGGGTAAGTTGGGAACTAAACTTTTGTATTCTACTACTTGCCACCCCCAAACTGATGGCCAGACCGAGGTTGTTAATAGGACTTTGACTCAGTTATTGCGTACTATTATCAATAAGAACTTAAAAACTTGGGAGGACTGTTTGCCTTTTGTTGAATTTGCATATAATCGTAGTATTCATTCCTCTAGATCTTACTCACCATTTGAAATTGTTTATGGTTTTCAGCCACTAACTCCATTAGATTTGTTACCATTGTCTGTTGATGAGCATACGAGGTTAGATGGAAAAAGGAAAGCCGATTTGGTGAAGCATATACATGAGAAAGCCAGAGAGCAAATACAGCGAAAGAATGAGCAATATGCTCTTTTTTTTGGATAAAGAAAGTATTATAACCAAAAGAAAACTATACAAAGAGCAAAGGGGCATACCCCAGGCAACTAGAGAGGACAAGCCCTCCTAGAAGAAAAGCCGAAAGGCTACAAGCAAAAGATCAAATGGGCATGCCCCAGGCACTAGAGAGGACAGCCCCTCCAAGAAGAAAGCCAAACGGCTACAAAAGATCAACAAACGATGTCATCGGGCATGTGCCACGAAAGGTGAAGCCATTTATTGTCATAAGATGGATTCACCTTACGTAAAAGCTAACACGATTCCGAACATAAAAACAACATAAAGATAAAGAAGAGCAGAAACAGGCCAAAGAGGCATATCATGAGTGCGAGCATTCCTCTCCCTCCAAATATGGTAGATGACGACTGCTGCAAAAGACAGACGAACCAGAAGATGACATAAAGAGGCACCAGAGAACTGACATAACCACTCAACAGTCTGACACCAATCTGGCGACTCCAATCTAACCCACACATGGCTAGCACAGACGACCAGACCCTCGAAGAAAAGAGGCACTGGAAGAAAAGATGATCAATGTCCTCACTCGAACAACCACAAAGAATACACCGCGAGCAAGCGGAGATGCCAATCTCATCAGACTGTCCTGAGTACAAAGGCCTCCCTGAATAGTCATCCAAAGAAGAAAGGAATGGCGGGGAATAGCTTTCCTGAACCAAACAACTCGAGACCAAGGCATCTCGGGTCTCCTTGACCTCATAGCATTCCAGGCACTATCCACAGAAAATCTCTCATTTCTATCGTCCTCCCAAACCAGCACATCCTCCCTCAAACTAGAAGGAGACGGTAGATGAGACTGAGCCAAATCTACAAGAGCAGCAGATCTAGAAGGGGGCCAATGCCAAGCAGAATCCGAGATAATGGAAGCAACTGTGGCCATTCTATCCAAGCCAGAATCATAAATCACTCTCTCGCCCAGCGTGTCCACAATCGGGCCTAGAGGATGCCAATAATCAAACCACAATAAAGTCTTCTCACCATTCCCAATCCTCACTCTCATCCGCCGACGGGACCAAGAACGAAGCTCCAAAATCTTACGCCAACTCCAAGAGCAGTCAGAAGGACAAGGGATCTCCCAAAAGCTTCTCCCCCTCAACAAATAAGAGTAAACCCAAATTGACCAAGAGGAAACCTGGCCAGAACAGAGAAACCAGATATGCTTGACAATAGCCGCTCTATTCCAAGAATCCAGACTCTTAATACCAGCCCCCCTCCTTTAGAGGTAAACAAATTTTGCTCCAAGCTACCCTTGCCCCAGAAGAGGTAAGCGCACTACCCTTCCAAAGGAAAGAACGCAGGATCGTCTCCACCTTCCTAACCACAGACTTAGGAAGAATAAATAAAGAAGACCAATAAACTTGAATGGAGAACAAAACAGACTTAATAAGCTGAAGCCGACCTGCGTAAGAGAGAAACTTACAACTCCAACTTTTAGCACGCAACATAACAATACGATCCACAAGAGAAGCACAATCAGAGGCCCTAAGTTTAGTAGAGATCAAAGGGACACCCAAATACCGCACAGGAAGAATCCCTACCTGGAACCCTAACACATCACGCAGCTGGCCTTGCAGGGTAGAAGAGATACCAGAGGAGAAGAAATGACTTTTAGCTAGATTCAGGATTAAACCTGATAAACCACTGAACTGCCCAAGACAATCTTTGATCAAGGAAACAGAGGATGCATCTGCTTTACAAAAAATCATAAGGTCATCCGCAAAGCATAGATGATTAAGACGTCCTTAGAACACCGCCAGTGGAACTGGAAACCCGGATTAGTAGCCATATTACGAAGAAGACCTGACAAAACTTCCATAGCCAAAACAAATAGATAAGGAGACATAGGATCACCTTGTCGCAACCCACGACCCCCAGAGAAGAAACCATGCAGCTCTCCATTAATAGAAACAGAGAATCTAGTAGTAGTTATACACTCCTGAATCCAAACCACCATCCTCTCTGGAATACCAACAGTCCGCAGAACCTCAATAAAAAAATCCCAATGAACAGTGTCATAAGCTTTCATCAAGTCAATCTTAAGAGCACATCTCGGGGAACTGCCATTCCGGTGATAATTCCGAACCAATTCCTGACACAAAAGGATATTGTCGCTGATACGCCTTCCAGCGACAAAAGCAGATTGATTATGACTGATCACTGAAGGGAGGATAACCTTGATTCTATTCGCAATAAGCTTAGCAATGCACTTGTAAATAGTATTACAACAAGAAATTGGCCTATAATCCTTAACCTGGGAAGGATTAGGAATCTTACGAATCAGAGCAATAACAGAATCCATCAAGGCACTACAAGCAGAACCAATCAGACTCGCTTCACCCAACCTGCCAGACTCACCAGCAATATGCTTCTCATGCTAATAAGGGAAGAAAGCGCGTGGTATTTCAGCCTGGAGATTGGGTTTGGGTTCACAGGCGCAAAGAGAGATTTCCTGAACAACGTAAATCTAAGCTACAACCGAGAGGGGATGGTCCATTTCAAGTCTTGGAATGGATTAATGACAATGCATACAAGCTGGATTTACAAGGTAAGTATAATGTGTCTGCTACATTTAATGTTTCTGACTTAACTCCTTTTGACAACAAAACAAAAGACCCATTACAAGTACCAGAAGGGCCAATTACGAGGCAGATGACCAAAAGACTCAAAGAAGCAATGGCGGGATTAGTTCAAAGTGTTATGGCCGATTGCAACAAACAAATAGAGACGCATGTGGGCTTCAATAGAGAGGGCCCAAAGCTACTTCACTTGGCCCAAATCAGTTCTGAATGAAGCTTCACAAGCCTTTGAAGACTTGGTATTTTTGTAATTTAGCCTTTATGGGCATTGTTGTCTTTAGGCCTTTAGGGTTTCTCTTTGTAACACTATTTAAACTTTCTTTCTTTTCTTTTTGGAACAATAAATGAAATTTTAAACACAAAAGCTAAAAGCTTTGGCTATGGCCGAATTCTTATAAGGGAGGGATCTCATTTTCAAGTTAAAATCGACTTATCTAAGTTTAGCAAGCTTACTAGCGTCTCCATTGCTAGCAAAACACTATAAGGAATCATCTTAAAGGTTCTCAAGGGCAAGTTCTTTGTGGATCTTCTTTGTGGCCTTGGAAGGGTTTTGTTCCTACAAAATCAAATTCGCGGTTCTTGGGGTTTGCTTGGATTTCGAATCCAAGTGTGTTTCTTGTCAAGATACATCACTCTCACTAGTCTCACCCAATGTGGTGTTTCCCTTCGCTCTCTCTTTGTCACGCTCAAGTTGAAACTTAATCTGATCTTCATGGACTTGTGCATGTGTAAGTAGGTGTAATGTAATGGGTTTTCCCCTTATGTGAAAATAGTACTTGTTCTTGAACCCATCATGAATAATCTTCTTATCAACTGCCATGGTATGCCCAAAAGAATATGTCCTACATGCATCGGTATCACATCACATAGGACATCATCTGTGTATGGCCCAATGGTAAAGCTTAACAATACCTGCTTTGTCACACTTATTTCCCCACAATCATTTTTAACCACTGCAACTTGTAAGGCTTCGGTGTGTCTCAAGCAACTCAACCCTAATCGCTCAATCAAAGCTGTGCTAGCAACATTATTACAACTGCCCAATCTATGATCATACTACACCCCTTGCCATTCACACGGCACCTAGTATGGAATATGTTCTCCCTCTGCTGCACACTCTCATCCTCTACAACATGTGCACTCAAAGCACGCTTGACAAATAAGGATACGTTATTCAGCGGGTATGCAGCTCCTTCATGGTCACTAGCATCCTCCAACTCTGGCATCTCCTCCTCAACCTCACTATCGGTAGAGTACACCTCTCCACTCTTTTTATCAATCACTAAGGTACGCCTATTAGGACATTGTGAAGCATATTGTCTCATGCCCAAACATTTGAAACACTTTACATCCTTAGTTCTAGTAGCTACACCCTCAGGTTTTGGTCTAGTTTTGCTCGGTTATGCAGCCTCTTTACCCTTGGCACTAGGTTCGGCCCTAGGCTTATTAAAGCCTCCACTGAACTCGCCTCTAGGCTTGTCAAAGCCTCTATCTCGCTTCTCATTCGGAACCCATTTTCCTTTCCATGCAGAAGTAGCCTAAGTACCAAATCTGGATGTTGACCTTTTCTTGAGTTGTCTTTCTACCTTGATAGCCATGTGAAGCATATCCTCTAATTCAACATAGTGATGCAACTCCACCATGTTTTTTTTTTTTGGATAAAGTAAGTATTATAACCAAAAGAAAACTATACAAAGAGCAAAGGGGCATACCCTAGGCAACTAGAGAGGACAAGCCCTCCTAGAAGAAAAGCCGAAAGGCTACAAGCAAAAGATCAAAGGGGCATGCCCCAAGCACTAGAGAGGACAGGCCCTCCAAGAAGAAAGCCAACCAGCTACAAAAGATCAACAAAAAATGTCATCGGGCAGGTGCCACGAAAGGTGAAGCCATTTATTGTCATAAGATGGATTCACCTTCCGTAAAAAGCCATCACGATTCCGAACATCAAAAATAATATCTCTAAGCAGGACAGAAACAGACCGAAGAGGCGCATCATGAGTGCAGGCATTCCTCTCCCTCCATAAATGGTAAACTGACGTGGCAAAAGACAGCCGAACAAGAAGATGGCGTAAAGAGGTGTCAGAAAACTGACACATCCACTCAAGAGTCTGAAGCCAATCTCGGCAACTCCAATCTAACCCACACATAGCCAGCACAGTCGACCAGACCTTAGAAGAGAAGGAGCACTGGAAGAAAAGATTATCAATATCCTCACTAGAACAACCACAAAGAATACATCGCGAGCAAGCATGACATGAGTCCAACCACACCAGAGACATTGCAGGATGCATCTAATAACTTGGAGGAACCCATGCAGTTGCCAACAGGTCCAATCACACGCCAAAGAGCAAGAAGATCAGAGAGGCCTTGGCGGGACTAGCTCAGAGCTAGTGACCAGTTGCAGCAACCAAGTCAAGTGCAACCCCAGAGACACATATGGGCATAACCAGAGAGGTCCCCAAGATATTTCATTTGACCCATATCAGCTCAGACGAAGCATAGCAGAGCAGCTTCAGCACCAGCACCCTTTTGACCCGATTTCACCCATTTTGGGACTATGTTGAATTCGGCCAATGGGGGCATTTTTGTCATTTGGTATCATGAGCTTAGGGTTCGAGGTCTGATTTCCTATCCTTTCTGTTGTTTAATCTGTATTCATCTTTGTTTTTGTTGTTTTGTTGATTTCGGCCATTAAGGATTTGTCCTCAAGTTTCGGCCATTGGTGTTCTTTGTTGTTTCTGTCTTGTTGTTTCTTGCAGATTTGTAATCCTTGTTGCATGAATAACAATCTGTCCTTTAGTAGTTTGTGCTAATTTTGAGTATTTCTTTGAGTTAAGCTTTGGCTACTTAGGTCAAAATTGGGGCTTTTTGTGTTCTTTGCTTGAATCAAGTGTTTAGTTGTTAATTGTATGTTTACTATGACGTGTTTAAACATTGTTATTAAGTTATTAGTGTCAAAAATCCAAAAAAAAAAAAGAAGAATCAGATCAGATTCGACCTAGTGAGATTTATTGACATATCTTGTCTTGCTATTGTTGAATACATGCAATTAGAGTTGTTTCCATAGGTATTATTCATATCAACTTTGCAAAAATCAGAATTGACATCATTCATCTTGGTATTTACGTGAGCTTACTTGTTTGCATTCTTGTGAAGTTAGCACAATCTTGTGAGTTTGAGTGAAAAGAAAGAAAGATGAGTGAATTATGATGAATGTGAATGTGTAATTGATGAAACAAATCTGAATGCACCAAAGTTGGTGATTGGAGTGAGTTGTATCATTGTTATCTTGCTGATTTGTGTGTTAATGTGGAAGAATCAAGTGAAGCAAGGTTGAGTGCAACAATTTGCACTAATTCGTGTGTATCCAAGCAAGTATCACTTGCCACCTCTTGAAATATTGTTATTATAATGAAGAGGCAATAAATTCATCATTAGCTTGACATGGGAACTTGTGTGTAATCATTTGTTTTTAAGGTGCTTGAAGAGGCAAGTAGCTGCATCACCTAGTTGCTTACAAAAACTATTTACTTAGCTTGTAATTTGACTTGGCTGAATTGGAAATTGAGTTAGTTACATTGTAACTAGATCATTTATACTCATTTGCAAGTTGAAAGGTAGACATTACCACATTGCTGAATTGATTATATGAGTTACATTGTCATTTGAGTTGTATTTACATGTATTGCAAGTGCTAAGGATATAACTTGAAAATTACCGAATGTGGTAAGCTTGTTATTTGCATTGTATTTCATTTGCTTTGTATACACTTTGAGTGTGAGAGACAAAAGAAAAGAGTGAAAAAAAAGAGAAAAAAAAAAGAAAAGAAAAGAGTGAGACAAAAACAATAGCGAGTGATCACAAGATTGGCTAAGTGTCACATTGAGTGCTTTCTTGTTTGTTTGCGCATTTAGCTAACTCGTCTTTTTTCTTATTCCGTGCACTCTACTAGCTTAAGTCTCTTTGATTGAGTCTTCGTGATTACTATTCTTATTCGCATTATTCCACCTGCACTATATACATTATTGGTTCTTTGTGTTCTGCTAGCTTGTGGACTACACCTTAGTTGACCATTCTGGGAATTGAGTTGATTTGTATTGAATTGAGGAAGAACTCAAGAGTGGTAAAAGGCAGTGATTGTGAGCACAGTACGGGTAAAAGCCAATAGAGTGCAAACACGAGTGGAGTGATATCATTCGAGTGTAAACACATGAGATTGTGAGGATTTACATATTTTTTTGCTTTTTATTATTTAAAATCTGTTTGTTTAGTGTTAGATGGCAGGTCCAAGTTTAACTATTGATGATAAGATCGAGGTTTTGGATACTTTCAAAAGTGATATCCAAGATATTATGAGTGATTATAGAAAATCTTATGAGAAATGGAAAAAGACTTGGAAGGTAACTAAATATGCAGTGAATGAAGAGAGTACTCAACAACCAAAAGCTATTGAAGTTGTGTGTAATAAAGTGAGAAGAACTTGTGATGTTGAGTGCATAGCGAATGAAAACACTTGTGAGGCCTTGAATGTTGTGAATTGTTTTATAAGTGACATGGTGAGTGAAAATGCTTGTGAGACCGTGAGCATTGAGGGAGTAAACACTTGTGAGGTAGTGTGCTTTGAGGTTGAAAAACATAGTGAAGCTGAGCAGGTGTGAGGAGGTCCATGCAAGTATGGTTGAGATAGTGGCCATGAGTGATGATGAAGCTGTGAGAGCTGGTGAAAAGAAAGTAGATGTGGTAGTGAAGTTTTCCCATAACATTTTCTCTATTGTTTATGCTATTTCATCGCAGGTACAAGTGGTCAAGTATGATTATTTTATATTTCAATATCATCGTCCAATTGATTTTTTCATAACTATCTATGATCCGGGTTCGGATTCGAGGACGAATCCATTTCAAGAGAGGGAGAATGACATGATCCAAGGGATAACATTTGACATGAATGCAATCACCCAAGGAACATTAGAGCCTTTGCAATTGAACAACAGGCCCAATCACACGCCAAAGAGCTAAGAAGATCACAGATGCAATAGCGGGGCCAGAGTTTGCATATTATAATGCATTCATCCTTCCAGTTTTTACTTGCCTTATGAGATTGATTATGATTCTAATTCTTTAACTCGTATGGATTTATTATCTTTGATTCTTATTAAGCTTGGGAGTATGAATGATAAGGGAAAGGCAGAGTTGGTGAGAATAATAGGTTTCCAACGCATTGTGTTTGACCCCGGCAATTGGGGTGTGGCTTTATATGCAAGAGGAAAAGATCCAAGCTACAATCGAGAGGAGATGGACCTTTTCAAGTCTTGGAAAGGATCAATGACAATGCATATAAGATGGATTTGCCAGGTAAGTGCAACGTATCTTTTACTTTTAATGTTTCTGACTTAACTCATTTTGATGCAGGTTCAGATTCGAGGTCGAATCCTTTTCAACAAGGAGGGAATGACATGAGTCCAACCACACCAGAGACATTCAGGATGCATCTAATAACTTGGAGGAACCCATGCAGTTGCCAACAGGTCCAATCACACGCCAAAGAGCAAAGAAGATCAGAGAGGCCTTTGCGGGACTAGCTCAGAGCTATGTGACCAGTTGCAGCAACCAAGTCAAGTGCACCCCAGAGACACATATGGGCATAACCAAAGAGGTCCCCAAGATATTTCATTTGACCCATATCAGCTCAGACTGAAGCATAGCAGAGCTTCAGCACCAGCACCCTTTTGACCCGATTTCACCCATTTTGGGACTATGTTGAATTCGGCCAAATGGGGCATTTTTGTCATTTGTGCTCGATATTTTGACTTTATTTATGATGTAATTAGCATGGTTGACTATGCCATTAGGCTTAACTATGCTTAGATTTGTACTTAGCCGGAAGCACGTCAATTTACTATAGCATGTAAGCACCTCAATTAGCTTAAGTGAGATTAGCTTCTAATCTTTGTTTTCAGTTTATTTAGGTGCAAAAGGACCTTAATGTCGTGGTTGAGGTGCTTGACTTAGGGCTTTTGGTAATTTTAGCTCTAGGTCATTTTAGCCTTTTTACTCTTTTGTAACCCTTATTATATGACTCTTCTTTGTATTTTTGCAATAACCAACGTGATATACAGAATTTTGAAAGAGAGAAAAGCTTGAGCTTTCCATGGCTATGGCCAAAACCTTGTTGAGGGAGGGATTCCCCTTTTCAAGTTCAAATTGACTTATCTAAGCTTGGCAACTTAGTGGCGTCTCCATTGCTAGCAAATACAATCTGATTTCATGCTTGTGGTTATCATGGACGTGAGTTTCATGGTGGTTAGGGGCTGATCTTGGTTGGGTTTTGTTCCTACAAAATCAGTATTCAAAGTTCTTGGGGTTTGCTTGGTTTCCAACCCAAGTGAGTTCTTGTCATTTGGTAACCCAAGTGAGTTCTTGTCAAAGCAGAGATACCAAACCTCGTCAAACTATCCTGAGTACAAAGGCCTCCCTGAATAGACATCCAAAGCAAAAAGGAATGGCGGGGAATGGCTTTCCGGAACCAAACACTCGAAACCAATGCACCAAGGTTCCCTTAGACCGCATAGCATTACAAAGGTGAGGTTGATGTAGCAATCCTGACCAATAGCTACGTACTTTGGGGACATGGTTGGTGTGTAGCTGGGGATGTTTTACATAGTATAGAGTTCACTATTTATTTTACATAATAAAATGATGAATTATTCATTTATCAAAGTTTTTATTTAATATCACATATTGTATATTATCATGTTGTCATTTGATGCGTCAGTTTACCATATTTGGAGGGAGATGAATGCCCGCACCCATGATGGGCCTCTTCGCCCTATTTTTGTTCTTCTTAGCGATATTGTTTTTGATGTTCGGAATCATGCTAGCTTATTACGGAAGGTGAAACCATCTTATGACAATAAATGGCTTCACCTCTCCTGGCACTTGCCCGATGACATCTTCTCTTGATCTTATTTTTCTTGTAGCCTTTCGGCTTTTCTTCTAGGAGGGCATGTCCTCTCTAGTTGCCTGGGGTATGCCCCTTTGCTCTTGTATAGTTTTCTTTTGTTGTTAATATACTTACTTTATCCAAAAAAATATATTATCATGTTTACCTTAGATTACTCATGTGCCTTCAGACTTAGTGTATGAGTGTCATACCTAGGAGGATTTTAGTCTGAATTAGTAATCTAAAATAGTCCACAGAGCAAACAAATCGAGTACTTTGTTTGTGATTTATCTATAGTTGTGGTCCATTCTATAATTATATGGCGACCTTGATCCAGGATCGTCCATGTGGAGATATGAGAATGGAGGCCCCTTGTATGATGTGATCATATAAGACTGGACCTAGATAGAAATGAGTTTCTTATACTTTCCGTTAAATAAAAAAATTCATTTCGATCTACCAGATGGTCATATATGGATGGTCTTAATCCTGAGTGCAGTACGAACTCCTGCATGGCAGGTTATGTCTTTTGATTTACAAAGGTGAGGTTGGTGTAGCAATCCCGACCAATAGCTACGTACTTTGGGGACATGGTTGGTGTGTAGCTGGGGACGTTTTACATAAATATAGAGTTCACTATTCATTTTACATAAATAAAATGATGAATTATTCATTTCTTAAAGTGTTTATTTAATATCACATATTGTATATTATCATGTTGTCGTTTGCTGCATCAGTTTACCATATTTGGAGGGAGAGGAATTCCCGCACCCATGATGGGCCTCTTCGCCCTGTTTCTGTTCTCCTTAGCGATATTGTTTTTGATGTTAAGAATCATGCTAGCTTATTACGGAAGGTGAAACCATCTTATGACAATAAATGGCTTCACATCTCCTGGCACTTGCCCGATGACATCTTCTCTTGATCTTATTTTTCTTGTAGCCTTTCGGCTTTTCTTCTAGGAGGGCATGTCCTTTCTAGTTGCCTGGGGTATGCCCCTTTGCTCTTGTATAGTTTTCTTTTGGTTGTTAATATACTTACTTTATCCAAAAGAAATTATTATCATGTTTACCCTAGATTACTCATGTGCCTTCAGACTTAGTGTATGAGTGTCATACCTATGAGGATTTTAAGTCTGAATTAGTAATCTAAAATAGTCCACAGAGAGCAAACAAATCGGGTACTTTGTTTGTGGTTTATCTATAGCTGTGGTTCATTCTATAATTATATGGCGACCTTGATCCAGGATCGTCCATGTGGAGATATGAGAATGGAGGCCCCTTGTATGATGTGATCATATAGGACTGGCCTAGATAGAAATGAGTTTCTTATAATTTCCGTTAAATAAAGAAATTCATTTTGATCTACCAATGGTCGTATATGGATGATCTTAATCCTGAGTGCAGTACGAACTCCTGCATGGCAGGTTATGTCCTTTGATTTACAAAGGTGAGGTTGGTGTAGGAATCCCGACCAATAGCTACGTACTTTGGGGACATGGTTGGTGTGTAGCTGGGGACATTTTACATAGATATAGAGTTCACTACTTCTTGCGAGAAGTAGAGGAGTATCTTTTTTAAGGGTCGATTCGGTACTTGAACGGTTAGAGCGTTCGAGTCTTTCTATTACGAATAGGAAGATTAAAATTCATAATGGTTATAATAAATCGTTCATTAGAGAATTAATGGTACTTATGGTAAAAATAATTAGAGGGGTATAACAGACATTATGGCTCGGCTCTAATTACTTGTGAAGAGTTAATCCGTATGTAATGACTATATCGATAGAAACCGACGTGGTTCGACTTAATATACTATCTGCGACAATGAGAGTGCAGCTTCGGATTTTTAGTGGAATAACTCGGAGTTAATAATTCAGAATATTTAATAAGAGCTTAATTAATATTCTGAGATTATTGGAGCTCAGAACCGTAGGTCCATTTGGTCATCGTGCTAACTCAATATACTGTAGCGGATTTAATATAATTGGATAGTCCAATTATATACTCACATATGTATATATATTATTAATATGATTAATAATGTTATTTTGCCACACTTGGAACTTTATATTAAAATTTAATATATGGTTTTAATAATTAAATGATAATTATTGAATACATAATATTAAATTTTATATAATAAAATTTAATGAGGCCAAATTTGGAATTTCTAATTTTGGGTTTTGGAAACCCTTAGAGAGTTATGCTAGGTTTCAAAACTCTTGCATTAAATTTGGAAACTCTTGGTGAGTTATGTTAGGTTGCAAAACTCTTGAATTTAAATTTGGGAGTTACATCTTTTAAAAAGGTGATGACCTTTTAATTTTGTAACATCCTTTTAATTATGGTAATTAAAAATTGATGTTACAAAAATTTATTAGAAATTCCTTACCTTGGCTGAAATTCTCCTTGGTGGAAGGGGTTCCAAAACAAATAATCTTAAGTATAAAATGATTTCTAATTTTCTTTTTTGGCGAAGTCTTTTATATGCAACCCTAGCCTCCATCTTCTTCTTCTTCTTCTTCGAACTCTCTCAAGTGTTGAGAAAAAAAAAAGAACAAGAAGAAAAATAAAGAAAAAACCTTATGTGACATTAATCTCCGGGGCCTCTTTATGTCATCTTCTGGTTCGTCTGTCTTTTACAGCGTCAGTCTACCATATTTGGAGGGAGAGGAATGCTCGCACTCATGATATGCCTCTTCGGCCTGTTTCTGTTCTTCTTTATGATATTGCTTTTGATGTTCGGAATCGTGTTAGCTCCTTAAGAAAGGTAAATCCATCTTATGACAATAAATGGCTTCACCTTTCGTGGCACCTTCCCGATGACATCTTTTGTTGATTCTGTTGTAGCCTTTTGGCTTTGTAGCCTTTTGGCTTTCTTCTAGGAGGGCCTGTCCTCTCTAGTGCCTGGGGTATGCCCCTTTGCTCTTTGTATAGTTTTCTTTGGTTATAATACTTACCTTATCCAAAAAAAAAAATCTCTAAAGTGTTTAGGATTAGTTTTGTGAATCTAGCTCTAACTAGTTTCCGTTGGTAACGAGACATAGCACGAAAGTCCATTTGGTGTTGAACCAAAACGTATCTTCTTTCTTCTTCCTTGACCCACGACAGTGAGCATAATGTTTGCTTATTGCCGCGCATAACATTGGTGAAACGGGGCTCAACTTGTTTTGTTCTTAATCCAGAATTTTTGGGGAACACACAGGGCCGTTTTAGGGTTGTGTTGGGGCTGCTTATTATTGAAAAAGCAGACCTGAAACACAGCACTGAGTCACGCCAATAATGGGTTGTTTCAGGCAGTGAACTGGGCGCATTTCGGGTGCAAAACAGTCCAGTTTTGTGCTGTTTTTCGGGGGCTGTTCCGGGGCTGAAATTTTATCCAAAATAGAAGCAAAAATTCAGTCTTGGTGTTGGTAACATTCGGCCACTCAAAGAGAATGGTAGAAAATTTTAATTAATCTAAATACGTTATAAAATCCAATGGTAAGTGAAGTTTTATCCCGAGTACATACCACATTACCGTCCATTCAGAATCGGTTATAGAATTTACATTCGGGTTTCTATCCTACATACCAATGGAATTCATGATGCACTTATTAAGCCCTTTTTTTTAGAATTTTCAATATTAAACTATAAAACCAATTAATCTAATTAATCGTTTTTCATGCATACCATGAAAATGTGTATATACTATACGGCAGTGATCAATTGATCAATGAGTAGAATATTGGTCGGGATTGCTACATGACACGCTCAAAAAATGGTTCTTTACTCCCAAGTATAAAAGTGTCGAAGTAATAAAATAACCCGGTAAGTCCGGGGTCGATCCACATGGAATAGATTTAGTTAACATTGTTATTAAGTTATTAGTTTGAAAAATCAAAAAAAAAAAATGCATCAGGTCAGATTCGGCCAAGGAAGAACCATCACCACCCTTGCTTTGTTCTTGCCATATGCATGTCACTTAGCTTGTTTTCAATAGGTATTGTTCATATCTACTTTGAGAGAATCAGATTGCACTCCATTACCCCTAGCATTTGCGTGAACTAGCTTGTTTGCAATCTTTGTGAAGTTGTTGCAATCTTGTGAAGTGTGAGGAAAACAAGTGTGTTTGAGTGTTGTGGTGAGGCATTTGAGTGAATGAGTGTTGAAACAAAATGAAATGCTTATGGATTGATGAGGTCGTGACTTACTCTTGAAGTTTACTTATGCTTGTGTGTTAACTTTGTGAGACAAGTCTGGTTGCTTTGTTACACATATTGCCGTGAGTAAGATGCTTGATGTGCTTATGTTGAAGCATGAATTAACAAGTGTGCTTGCTGATTTGTGTGAGCCATCATTAGCTTGACATTGGATTTGTGTTGAAATCATTAGCATGACATTGAAAATGGAAGCACTCATGAGCTTGACATGGAAATTTGAGTAGCCATCATTGCATTTGAGAAGTGCTTGAAGAGGCAAGCTGCTGCATCACCAAGTTAGTTGGAAAAAGTGTTTAGTTGGTTTGTAACTTACCATTGCCGAATTGACATGCTTAATTGACCTATTTGTAAGCTACTTACGTAAGCAGCTGAGTCACCTACTTAAAAAAAAAAGAATTGGTCGCATTGTGCTTAGCTTGATTAGACCATTTGCAAGTTGATTGGATTGCTTTACATGAGTTACATTGATATTTGATTTGGTTTGTATTGGTTTGAGTTTGAAAGACTATATTTGTGTTATAGCCGAATTGAAATCCTTTGTGCTTCATTGTGTTTCATTGGAGTGTAAACACTTGTGAGTGTGTGTGAGAAGAAAAGAAAGGTGAGCTCAAACACTATAGCGAGTGACCATAAGATTGCTTCAGTGACACGTTGATTGCTTGCTTGCCTTATTTATTGCATTTAGCTAACTCGTCATTCTTTCTTATTCTGAGCACTCTAGCTATAGGTTTCTTTCGATTGAGTCTCCGTGATTACTTATCTTATTTGCTTTATTCCACATGCTCTATATATACATTGTGTTTCTGCTAGCTTGTGGACTACACCTTAGTTGACCATTCTGGGAATTGAGTTGATTTGTAATTCAATTGAGGAAGAACTCAAGAGTGGTAAAAGGCGGTGAGTATGAGCACAATATCGGGAAAAAGCCAATAGAGTGCAAACACGAGTGGAGTGATATCATTCGAGTGTAAACACATGAGATTGTGAGGATTTACATATTTGTTTTGCTTTTTATTATTTCTAATCTGTTTGTTTAGTGTTGAGATGGCAGGTCCAAGTTTAACCATTGATGATAAGATCGAGGTTTTGGATACTTTCAAAAGTGATATCCAAGATATTATGAGTGATTATAGAAGATCTTATGAGAAATGAAAAAGACTTGGAAGGTAACTAAATATGCAATGAATGAAGAGAGTACTCAACAACAAAAAGCTATTGAAGTTTTTTTTTTTTTTTTTTTTGGATAAGGTAAGTATTATAACCAAAAGAAAACTATACAAGAGCAAAGGGGCATCCCCCAGGAACTAGAGAGGATAGACCCTCCTAGAAGAAAGCCAAACGGCTACAAAAGATCAACAAAAGATGTCATCGGGCAGGTGCCACGAAAGGTGAAGCCATTTATTGTCATAAGATGGATTCACCTTACGTAAAGAACTAACACGATTCCAAACATCAAAAACAATATCATATAGAAGAACAGATTCAGGCCTAAGAGGCATATCATGAGTGCGAGCATTCCTCTCCCTCCATATATGGTATACTGACGCTGCAAAGGACAGACGAACCAGAAGATGACATAAAGAGGCACCGGAGAACTGACAAAGCCACTCAACAGTTTGGCACCAATCTCGGCAACTCCAATCTAAACCACACATGGTTAGCACAAACGACCAAACCCTCGATGAAAAGAGGCACTGAAAGAAAAGATGATCGATGCCTCACTCGAACAACCACAAAGAATACACCGCGAGCATGCGGATATACCAAATTTCATCAGACTGTCCTGAGTACAAATGCCTCCCTGAATAGACATCCAAAGAAGAAAAGAATGGCGGGGAATAGATTTCCGGAACCAGACAACTCGGGACCAAGGCATCTCGGGTCTCCTTGACCTCAAAGCATTCCAGGCAGTGTAATGAAGTGAGAAGCACTTGTGATGTTGAGTGCATAGCGAATGAAAACACTTGTGAGGCCTTGAATGTTGTGAATTGTGTTATAAGTGACATGGTGAGTGCAAATGCTTGTGAGACCGTGAGCATTGAGGGAGTAAACACTTGTGAGGTAGTGTGCTTTGAGGTTGAAAAACATAGTGAAGCTGAGCAGGTGTGTGAGGAGGTCTTTGCAAGTATGGTTGAGATAGTGGAAATGAGTGATGATGAAGCTGTGAGAGCTTGTGAAAAGAAAGTAGATGTGGTAGTGAAGTTTTTCCATAACATTTTCTCTATTGTTTATGCTTTTTCATCGCAGGTACAAGTGGTCAAGTATGATTCTTTTATATTTCAATATCATCGTCCAATTGATTTTGTCATAACTATCTATGATCCGGGTTCGGATTTGAGGACAAATCCATTTCAAGATAGGGAGAATGACATGATCCAAGGGACAACATTTGACATGAATGCAGTCACCCAAGGAACATTAGAGCCTTTGCAATTGCCAATAGGCCCAATTACACGCCAAAGAGCTAAGAAGATCACAGACGTAATAGCAGGGCCAGAGTTTGCATATAATAGATGCATTCATCCTTCTAGTTTTTACTTGACTTATGAGTGATTATGATTCTAATTCTTTAACTCCTATGGATTTATTATCTTTGATTGTTATTAAGCTTGGGAGTATGAATGATAAGGGAAAAGAAGAGTTGGTGAGAATAATAGGTTTCCAACGCATTGTGTTTGACCCCGGCAATTGGGTGTGGCTTTATATGCAAGAGGAAAAGATCCAAGCTACAATCGAGAGGAGATGGACCTTTTCAAGTCTTGGAAAGGATCAATGACAATGCATATAAGCTGGATTTGCAAGGTAAGTACAACATATCTGCTACTTTTAATGTTTCTGACTTAAATTATTTTGATGCAGATTCAGATTCGAGGTCGAATCCTTTTCAACAAGGAGGGAATGACATGAGTCCAACCACACCAGAGACATTACATGATGCAGCTAACAACTTGGAGGAACCCCAAGCAGTTGCCAACATGTCCAATCACACGCCAAAGAGCAAAGAAGATCAGATAGGCCTTTGTGGGACTAGCTCAGAGTTATGTGACCAGTTGCAGTAACCAAGTCAAGTGCACACCAGAGACACATATGGGCATAACCAGAGAGGTCCCCAAGCTATTTCATTTGACCCAGATCAGCTCAGACTGAAGCATAGCAGAGCAGCTTCAGCACCAACACCCTTTTACCCGATTTGACCTATTTTGGGACTATGTTGAATTCGGCCAAATGGGGGCATTTTTGTCATTTGTGCTCGACATTTTGACTTTATTTATGATGTAATTAGCATGTTTGACTATGCCATTAGGCTTAATTATGCTTAGATCTGTACTTAGCCAGAAGCACGTCAATTTACTATAGTATGTAAGCACCTCAATTAGCTTAAGTGAGATTAGCTTCTAATCTTTGTTTTAAGTTTATTTAGGTGCAAAAGGACCTTAATGGTCGTGGTTGAGGTGCCTGACTTAGGGTTTGGTAATTTTAGCTCTAGGGTCATTTTAGTCTTTTACTCTATTGTAACCCTTATTATATGACTCTTCTTTGTATTTTGGAGACAACCAACGTAATATACAACATTTGAAAGAGAGAAAAGCTTGAGCTTTCCATGGCTATGGCCGAAACCTTGTTGAGGGAGGGATTCCCCTTTTCAAGTTCAAATTTACTTATCTAAGCTTGGCAACTTAGTGGCGTCTCCATTGCTAGCAAAATACAATCTGATTTCATGCTTGTGGTTATCATGGACGTGAGTTTCATGGTGGTTAGGGGCTGATCTTGGTTGGGTTTTGTTCCTACAAAATCAGTATTCAAAGTTCTTGGGGTTTTGAGAAAGATGCTTGGGGGTTTGCTTGGTTTCAAACCCAAGTGAGTTCTTGTCATTGTTAGTCTATAAGGAGCCTCATATTTATTTTACTAACACTGACCCTTTGCTTCATGTGTCTATTTCATCTCTTTTGCAGGATTACAGTGACGTACTGACATAGGACATACCTAGTGGGCTTCCACCCATTAGAGGTATTGAGCACCAGATAGACTTCATACCTGGAGCAGTCATTCCTAACAGACCGGCTTATAGGAGCAATCCCGATGAGACAAAGGAGTTACAAAGGCAAGTACAAGAGTTGATGGACAAGAGGTATGTAAGGGAAAGCATGAGTCCTTGTGCAGTACCAGTGCTTCTAGTTCCTAAGAAAGATGGGATGTGGCGTATGTTTGTTGATTATCGAGCTATCAACAATATTACGAAAAAGTATTGTCACCCCATTCCTAGACTAGATTACATGTTGGATGAATTGCATGGTTCCAAAAATTTTAGTAAGATTGATTTAAAGAGTGGATACCATCAAATTCGCATAAGAGAGGGAGATGAGTGGAAAACTACATTTAAGACTAAGTATGGCTTGTATGAATGGATAGTTATGCCATTTGGTCTTTCAAACGCACCTAGCACATTTATGAGATTGATGAATCATGTTATGCGTGCATTTTTAGGTAAGTTTGTTGTGGTTTATTTTGATGACATCTTAGTTTACAGTAAAACAGTAGATGAGCATGTTATGCATTTGAAGCATGTTCTTGATGTGTTAAGGCAGGAAAAACTGTATGCTAACTTTGATAAGTGCCCTTTTTGTATGGATATAATTGTTTTCCTTGGATTTGTTGTGAGTGCAGATGGCATCGAGGTAGATTTGGAAAAGGTGAAGGCAATTCAGGATTGGCCAACACCAACAACAGTGACAAAAGTCAGAATCTTTCATGGATTAGCAAGCTTCTACCGTAGATTTGTTAAAGACTTCAGTAGTATTGCAGCACCACTGACTGAAGTAGTGAAGAAAACTGTTGGTTTCAAATGGGGTGAAGAGCAGGAGCGTGCATTCCAGGATCTGAAAATGAAGGTGTGCACTGCACCAGTCTTGGCACTACCCAACTTTGAGAAGACATTTGAGATTGAGTGTGACGCATCCGGGATAGGATTTGAGCGGTTCTTATGCAAGAAAAGCGACCAATAGCTTACTTTAGTGAGAAGCTGAATGGAGCAATTTTGAGGTACCCCACATATGACAAGGAGTTTTATGCGCTAGTGAGAGCCCTTGAGACTTGGCAATATTATTTATGGCCTCGAGAGTTTGTGATCCATACAGATCATGAATCATTGAAGCATCTGAAGGGCCAAGGTAAGCTGAACAAACGACACATAAAATAGTTAGAATTTGTTGAGATATTTCCATTTGTAATCTGCTAAAAACAAGGTAAGGAAAACATTGTCGCCGATGCACTATCGCGAAGGTATGCTTTACTTACTTCATTGTGTGCAAGAATGCTTGGGTTTGAATTTATTAAAGAACTTTATGCTAGTGATATTGACTTTAGTACTATCTATGCCTCATGTGAAAAGTCTAATTTTAGTAAATTCTACCAACATGATGGGTTTCTATTTAGGGAGAATAGATTATGCATTCCTGTTTGTAGTATGCGTGATTTGTTAGTGAGGGAAGCACATGGGGGAGGTTTAATGGGGCACTTTGGCATTGCCAAAACCTTAGGAGTATTGAGTGAACATTTTTTATTGGCCTAAATTACGGAGAGATATTGAGCGTTTGTGTGATAAATGCTTAACTTGTAAACAGGCTAAATCTAAGGTTATGCCTCATGGGTTGTATACACCATTGCCTATACCTAGTGAGCCATGGGTAGATGTATCGATGGACTTTATCTTGGGTTTACATAGGACTAAGAAGGGTAGAGATTCCATCTTTGTAGCAGCATAGGTTCGGTAAGATGGCACACTTTATAGCATGTCATAAAACTGATGATGCCACTAACATTGCTGACTTGTTCTTTAGAGAAGTAGTACGACTCCATGGGATTCCATGAAGTATAGTTTCAGATCATGATGTCAAATTCCTTAGTCACTTTTGGAAAGTTTTATGGGGTAAGTTGGGAACTAAACTTTTGTATTCTACTACTTGCCACCCCCAAACTGATGGCTAGACCGAGGTTGTTAATAGGACTTTGACTCAGTTATTGCGTACTATTATCAATAAGAATTTAAAAACCTGGGAGGATTGTTTGCCTTTTGTTGAATTTGCATATAATTGTAGTATTCATTCCTTTACATCTTACTCACCATTTGAAATTGTTTATGGTTTTCAGCCACTAACTCCATTAGATTTGTTACCTTTGCCTGTTGATGAGCATGCGGGGCTAGATGGAAAAAAGAAAGCCAATTTGGTGAAGCATATACATGAGAAAACAAGAGCAAATACAACGAAAGAATGATCAATATGATTCTCATGCTAATAAGGGAAGAAAGCGTGTGGTATTTCAGCCTGGAGATTGGGTTTGGGTACACATGCGCAAGGAGATATTTCCTGAACAACGTAAATCTAAGCTCCAACCGAGAGGGGATGGTCCATTTCAAGTCTTGGAACGGATTAATGACAATGCATACAAGCTGGATTTACAAGGTAAGTATAATGTGTATGCTACATTTAATGTTTCTGACTTAACTCTTTTTTATACAGGTACAGATTCGAGGTCGAATCCTTTTCAAGAGAGAGGGGATGACATGATCCAGGCCGACAACAAAGCAAAAGACCCATTACAAGTACCAGAATGGCCAATTACGAGGCAGAGGACCAAAAGACTCAGAGAAGCAATGGCGGGATTAGTTCAGAGTTTTATGGCCGATTTCAACAAACAAATAGAGACGCATATGGGTTTCAATAGAGAGGGCCCAAAGATACTTCACTTGGCCCAAATCAGTTTTGAATGAAGCTTCACAGGCCTTTGAAGACTTGAAGACTTTGGTATTTTTGTAATTTAGCCTTTAGGGGCATTGTTGTCTTTATGACTTTAGGGTTTCTCTTTGTAACACTATTTAAGCTTTCTTTCTTTTTGATTTTAAACAATGAATGAAATTTGTAAAACTCAAAAGTTTAAAGCTTTGGCTATGGCCGAATTCTTGTAAGGGAAGGATTCCCCTTTTCAAGTTTGAATCGACTTATCTAAGTTTGGCAAACTTAGTGGCGTCTCCATTGCTAGCAAAACACTACAAGGATTCATCTTAAAGGTTCTCAAGGGCAAGTTCTTTGTGGGTCTTCTTTGTGGCCTTGGAAGGGTTTTGTTCCTATAAAATCAAATTTGCGGTTCTTGGGGTTCTGTCTGTTGCTTGGGATTTTCTTGGATTTCGAATCCAAGTGTGTTTCTTGTCAAATTGACTTGAATTAGTTCATGTCTCGAGATTCTTGACTGGCATTAAAGAAAACCCCATTAGGTATTTATTTATTTGATAATGACATTTCATGGCTTTAGTGACCTTTAGAGGTAGTGTGTCAGACACAGTTTGCTAATCAATTATCTACAATTGTTGTGAATAAATGAAGGCAAATTATAAAGCTAAAGAAAGAAGATGTTTATAGTTGTGTATAGAGAATATTGATTCTCACAATACGACAACTGTAGGTATTGGATACCATATCTCCCGTATAGTTATTTAAAATATTATTTAATGATTATTTTGATATTTGATATCAGAACTTGCGACTATTGGATAGTTATTTGTTTTATAAACAGTTATTTCATATTTTAATATGATTAGTATCTCCCTTAATATAATATATTAACTTTGCATGATAATTACCAACCAGCCATATAGGCGGTATCCAGATTAAGTCAAATTAATAATTAATTACCAACCGACCAATCAGGCGGTATCCAGTTTAGTCAGGTTAAAACCAATTTAAATAATTACCAACCGACCAATATGGTGGTATCCTCGTTAAGTCAGGTTTTAATAGTTTATATATATAATTAAGGGAGATTAATCTAAAATTAGTAATAAAAGTTTTACCTTTTACCCCGCAAAGGGGAGTTACCTCCTCATTACTGAAAAGTAAAAACTGAAAATTAAATAAGAAAAGTATTGTGCGTAAAAGTAAATTACGGAAAGTAAAAACTGAAAAGTAAAGAAAAGAAAGTGTGAAAGCGGAAATTAATTACTGAAAGCTGTAAATAAACAAACAAGATACAATCTTCTTACTATTCTTAAGGAATTCCTTAGAAGAAATTATGAATTTACAAATGAAATGGCTTGGTATTTATAGGTAAAATTTTGCCTCCATCAAATCATCCACCAAATCCATTATTAATTCCTCCAGTAATTGCTCCAGTAATTGCTCCACCAAATCCATTATTAATTGCTCCACTAATTGCTTATCATGTTTGGTGGTGATTTGATAATTTTTATTATTTATTTATTAATTTATTTTTTACTTTGAAAATGACTTTAATAATTACACACAACACACTTCTGGATGGTTCATCAATTTCGGGCATGAAATCTTCAGAATTCGAAATTATTTTATCTTTTAAATTGTAGATCTTTGAGTCTTCTTTAATATGGAACTTGAATCAGCTCAATCCGATATCGGAGTAAAAAGTTATGCCCAAAATACGACAGATGCACAAAATTGGAATTTCCAAAACTGAACTTCGTTAAAACGCCCTTTCAAGTTTCCAATCTCCAAAATTAATATGTCAAGTCCAACTTTTGCCCTTATTTGACCCACATTTCGTCCTAAATGATTTCATTGTGTCCCAATATTATTTTATCTGTAAAATAAACTATAGCACATCAAAACGTTCATCAAAACTCAAGAAACTATACAAAATATTAGGTTAAATGAGTGTGAAATAGTGATATAATTACCACTCATCAGTAACACCCCCGGATCTTAGTTCAGGACTAGGGATGACAGATTCCCCAAAATCCTGGTTCAGAGCCTGGGTGGTAGCATAGGTCCGCACCCCCAGTTCTAGATTGTGGCTTGGGGGACAGCGATACGTAACGCCCCAAGACCACCAGTTTCAGAGACAGTAGTGGCATGCTTTGGGGGACGGTGATACGTAACACCCCAAAGTCATGGGTTTGTACTGCTGGCTACAGTTAGGCATATGGGGGGACGGCGATACGTAACGCCCTCATGAGTCAAGTTTTTCAGATAGAGACACAGATTTCAAAAAGAGTTTTCAGTTTTCAGTTACAGTTTTCAAAAAAAGATTTTTGAAAAGAAAGTTTCCCGAAACAACAGTTTATAAGAGATATTAGAAGAAGTTCAAAGTTTTAAAACAGAAACCAATATTCTTATAAAGCTATTTTATGAGCTTTCGTCTTTGGAACCAAATGTTTTTATAACAGTTTTTTCGTTTTTAGTCCACTCATTTAGATCATACAGCGATCTAACCCCCCACTCCCAGTGTTTGTTTTGCAGGTATTCCAGGAGGACGAGCTCGAGAGGACGGATACTGATGGCAGTCACTAGTGGGTCTGAGTCCACCAGTCGAGTCAGAAATAGAGTAAGAGTCCATTCTAAGTCAAGTAAAAGTCTTGTACCAATATTTGAGATATGTGTCTTTATGTTTACAGTTATTAAAGTTAAGTTGTATGCCAAGTTGTAAGATTGGGCCACGGTCCCATATATATATATGATATATATATTTACTTAAAGTAAAAAGTGTTTAGTTGTATGATAGATCAGAGTCAAAGGCTTATGGGATTAGTGCGGTCTATCCCATGCCGGTGACATCTCCCAGATCGGGGATGTTACAAATATGGTATTAGAGCATGGTCTAGGGAGTCAGTGACTGCAGTGGGTAGAGTGTTGGGGTCTTGTATACTTAGTATGTCTGGGATGCTAGTATGCGGGGCAATACCTCTCCAGTATCCGATCCTCGAGTATGTCATCAAGATCCTCGGACAGGTTAGTAAGTATTTCCAAGTCCTCCGAATACTTTTTCCTTACTTTAGTTAGGAATCGTTCCGTAATCATCCTAGATTACTCCCCGAAGTTCAGTACAAGCTAATGAACCAAATAGTAAGTTCCAAAGAAAGTTATCCATGAAAGTAAAAGGAAAAAAAAGAAGCTAGAAGAGAAGTAAGGAAAGTACAAGGATGATTAAGTAGTCAGAAGTAAGAAAAGATAGAGATACAGGATAAGATCAGTAAGAAATTACATGAACATATAGTAGCCAAGAGAATAGAGAAAGCCCCAGCAAGTACTAGAGTTGTCCAGTAGAAGTAAGACTCATTTCCTCCTTAGGAAATTCTTCCAAATAAATTCAATAGCCTTCGAAATCTTCTTATAGATAGTGAGTTCCCCGAGTAACGAAGAATAGCCTGAGAGATAATAAAAGTAAGAAACCCAGATTAGTTTTGAGGTCCCCAATGGACCTAGATGCCAAAAAGGATTTAGAGAACTCCAGATACCCAAACCCCGATCCAGATCCCCAAGCGAGAAATAGAAACAATTAGTTACTTTACCCCCAACAATCTGATAGATAGATAGAGAGATTATGGTAATTGAATTAGATGTCATATGCTCTCAACCTTCCCTTCCCTATCGGCGATTCCCGTCTCTCATCTTCGAGACCCTTAATCCCTGATCTGATTCCATTCCCTCTCGGCGATTCTCGTCTCTCATCGTCGAGACCCTTAATCCCTGATCTGATTATTTATTTTCCATTTCCCCCAATCCTTTGGGCTCTCTCCTTTCTGCTTTCGTATCTCTACCTTCGTCTCTTTCTCCCTCTTGTCTTCTCGTCCTTCCCTATGTCTCCGTCTAGTTTTCCTGTGGTGGGGTCGCGCCTCCCTGGTGTTGGCCGTAAGGCCGTTAGGGCTGTCTCTTTGGCCGCTAACGCCTCGCCTCCTGTGGATCTTGGCATTGGTTGTTTGAAACCTTCGACGGGTCTTTCGAACTCTCCTTTGGTCTGCTCACCGGCGCCGGCGTCTGTGACTAGTGTTAAGCCTTTTGTTTCTGCTGGTGTTGTTCCTACAGATTCTGGCTCGGCGTTCCCAGCTTTGGCCTCTGGATCTGGTAGTTTTGTTTTTGAGTCTGGGTTTGGCGCATCCTCTGGGTCTGCTAGTGTTGTTGTTTGTGGTTCTGGACATGGCGTTGAAGGTGGTTCTGTTGGCTGTTCGGGTTCTGGTGGGTTTGGGCATGGCGTACCATCTGGGTCTGTTAGCGTTGCTTGTGATTCTGGACATGGCATTGTAGGTGGTTTTGTTGGTAGTTTGGGCGATGGTGCCGTGGGTTTGTTGTATGGTGGTTGTTTGGGTCCTACAACTAATGTTAGTGGTAATGTTATTGATGTTGAGGGTGGCTCTGGTGTTGGAGGTTTTCTCCTGGTACCGAGACTGTGTTTATGCCCTGTAGCCCTTCTGTGCTTCTTGTGAGTCTTTGGCCAGTAATGTTGTTTCTGCAGTGACTGGACTGTATGACCTTGTGAGTCAGGTTGCTACGACTGTTGCCGGTGAGGCTACTGCTGTTTCAGTCTTGAATAATTTTGCTCTTGTGAATGAGGCTGGTGATGCCGTGAGGGCTAGTAACACTTTTGGTGATTCTGTACTGCTTTTTGGGTTGGTTTCTGGTATAGTTTCGCCGGCTATGAAATTGAGTGATTCTGTTGGTGGTGTTAATGCCTCTGGGGTTGCTAAGACAGATGGTTTTGGTCATATTGTTTCGTCTCCTGCAGTAGCTTTGGGGGGCAATGCTTCTGCCTGTCCTAAGAGTTATGCTATTGCGCTGAATGGACCTAAAGGATTAGATCCTCCTGACTCGGCATGTTTTACTACCACACTGCACTATGTTCAACCAAATGTTATTGATGGTAAGGTTATAGTGTGCCCTCATGCTGAGGTTATTGAAGAGGGTAGTGTGTATTGGCGGAGTACATTGGTTGGTTACTTTGTAGGTAAAAGACTTCCTTTTCAAACTGTCAACTCTATTGCGCACAAGTTATGGGGGAGGCTTGGTTTGCTAGAGGTTCTTACATCCGATAACGGCTTCTTTTTGTTTAGATTTGATAGCCTTAAAGGAGCTAGTGCGGTGTTGGACGGAGCCCCCTGACATATGGCTAATAGACCGTTGGTTCTCAAACTTTGGCAACCTGGCTTATATTTGACCAAGGAGGACCTATTTAAGGTTCCGGTTTGGGTTAGACTCTTTCACCTGCCTTTTGACTTATGGATGGCTAAAGGGATTAGTTATGTGGCAAGTGCAGTTGGGACACCTCTCAATGCTGACCATATTACCCTTTCCAGGAAACGGCTCAGTTTCGCTCGCGTTTGTGTTGAGATTGATGCTCGGAACCCCCTTTGTCGAAGAGATTGTTTTCCAGTATCTTGATCGTACTAGGGCACCTATTAGGGTTGAGTTTGAATGGGTTCCTGTGAAATGTACTACTTGTGAAGTTTTTGACCATTCGGTGAATTCCTGCCCTAAAAAGGCTTCTAGTAAGGAGGTTGGTAAACCCTCTCAGTCCTGGATTCCCAAGCCATCTATTCCTTCTACGGATAAAGTTGTTACGGCTGACACTACTGAGGTAAAGGAGGGCGCCTGGATTCCGGTCTCTAAGAAGAAGAAAGGCAAGGGAGCGACTGTGACCATTTCTGTTAGCTCGATGGATAATGTGATTCAGGATGTTCCCACTGACAGGGTTCTTGTTTTGGGTGAGTGCTCTTCCAATAGGTTGGAATCGGCTCTGGTAACTCCTCTTATGTTTGTGGTTTCGTCTGAGGCAGTTATTAACGGAGGCAAAGGGTAAAGATGAAGGTGAATGTTCCCTTGCTTTTTCACTTCTTGTCGAGGATCTTCCTAAGTCTGTTTTAGCTGAGTCTCCGCCTTCTGGAACTTATAATTCGCCCACTCCCAATGATAACAGTTTGGCTAATAAGGTCATTGATTCTCAGGAGATTAGGAAATTGGTTTATGGTAACAAATCTAGAAAGGGTTCTGGTGGTAAGAAGAGTCAGAAACGACAGTCCCCAAGAGGGGGTCGACGGCGTTGATTTGTCTGGGGTTGGCTCTACTCTTCTCTGTTTTAATGATTTTTGGTTGTTGGAACATTCAGGGTCTCAATGACCCAATAAAACAAGCTGAAGTTAGGAGGTTTCTACGTGATGAGAAGCTTTCTTTGTGTGGTTTAGTTGAAACCAAGGTAAAGGAGGTTAATTTTGTGAATGTATCTTGTGCGATTAATCCTTCATGGAAGTTTTTTTGTCACTATGATATTCTTCCGTTTGGCCGTATTTGGGTGTGTTGGAACCCTAATGACATTGATGTTAGCATTATTCGCTTTCATCTCAAGTTATTCATTGTAGTGTGTCTCATATTTCTGGGTTATGGACTTGTGTGGTTTCGATGGTTTATGGTGAGTGTGACTACGAGAAGCGTCGAGAGCTTTGGGCCAACTTGATTTCTAGTGGTAGTGTTTTTTATGATTCTCCGTGGCTTGTTTTGGGAGACTTCAATGCTATTTGCTCTCCGATTGAGCATTGTGGTGGATCTGTGGCATGGCCGGCTTGGAAAGATGATTTGGGTTGCTGTTTGGGTCAGGCTGGTTTTGATGATCTTTAGTTTTCTGGTTGTTAGTTTACTTGGTTTAATAAGAAAATTCAGTCTCCTATTTGGCGTAAGCTGGACCGTGTTCTCTCTCTAATTCGTCTTGGGAGTGTCTCTTCCGGGTTCTGTGCCTGTTTCTTCCCCCTCGGATTTCAGATCATTCTCCTATGGTGGTTAAACTTGCAGAGCTCCCAAAGAGGAAAATTCCCTTCAAATTCTTTGATTTTTGGGCTGATCATCCCGATTTTCTCTCAGTTGTGGCTAGGGCTTGGGACATTGATGTTCATGGTACTCCGATGTTTCGTTTATGTTGTGAGCTGAAGAGTGTGTTAAGGTGGCCTTGAAGAAATTTAATGTGAGCATTTCTCTAAGATTTCGAGTAAGGTTTTGGAGATTATGAGGGAGTTGGATAGAGTGCAGTGTGCTTTACAGGAGTGCCCCAATGACTCTGCTCTGTTAGCTGAAGAAGCTAGTTTTTGTTACTGCATGGTGACATGAGTTGGGCTGAGGAAGGCTTCAATAGACAGAAATCTCGTGTTCAATGGCTAAACCTTGGGGATCAGAATACTAAATTCTTCTTTACTGCTATGAAGAGTTTTCACGGCCGTAGCAAGATTACTTCTATCACTAAGGAGAATGGGACCCGTGTGGAGGATGATGTTTTGGTTAGAGATGAGATTGTTTCTTTTTTTGAGACCCTTTTGGGCCCCCAACATTGTCAGCAGGATATTGATAGTGATAAGAACTCACTTGGGTTGGAAACCAAGCAAACCCCCAAGCATCTTTCTCAAAACCCCAAGAACTTTGAATACTGATTTTATAGGAACAAAACCCAACCAAGATCATCCCCTAACCACCATGAAACTCACGTCCATGATAACAACAAGCATGAAATCAGATTGTATTTTGCTAGCAATGGAGACGCCACTAAGTTGCCAAGCTTAGATAAGTCAATTTGAACTTGAAAAGGGGAATCCCTCCCTCAAAAAGGTTTCGGCCATAGCCATGGAAAGCTCAAGCTTTTCTCTCTTTCAAATGTTGTATATTACGTTGGTTGTCTCCAAAATACAAAGAAGAGTCACATAATAAAGGTTACAAGAGAGTAAAAAGACTAAAATGATCCTAGAGCTAAAATGACCAAAAGCCCTAAGTCAAGCACCTCAACCACGACCATTAAGGTCCTTTTGCACCTAAATAAACTTAAAACAAAGATTAGAAGCTAATCTCACTTAAGCTAATTGAGGTGCTTACATGCTATAGTAAATTGACGTGCTTCCGGCTAAGTACAGATCTAAGCATAATTAAGCCTAATGGCATAGTCAACCATGCTAATTACATCATAAATAAAGTCAAAATGTTGAGCACAAATGACAAAAATGCCCCCATTTGGCCGAATTCAACATAGTCCTAAAATGGGTGAAATCGAGTCAAAAGGGTGCTGGTGCTGAAGCTGCTCTGCTATGCTTCAGTCTGAGCTGATCTGGGTCAAATGAAATAGCTTGGGGACCTCTCTGGTTATGCCCATATGTGTCTCTGGTGTGCACGTGACTTGGTTGCTGCAACTGGTCACATAGCTCTGAGCTAGTCCCGCAAAGGCCTCTCTGAACTTCTTTGCTCATTGGTGTGTGATGGGACCTGTTGGCAACTGCATGGGTTCCTCCAAGTTGTTAGCTGCATCCTGTAATGTCTCTGGTGTGGTTGGACTCATGTCATTCCCTCCTTGTTGAAAAAGATTCGACCTCGAATCTGAACCTGCATTAAAAATAAAAAAGTCAGAAACATTAAACATTGTAGGAATGCCAAACTCACCAGGAAGATCAAGCTTGTAAGTATTGTCGTTGATCCGCTCCAAGACTTGATAGGACCATCTCCTCTTGGTTGCCGGGGTCAAACACAATGCGTTGGAAACCTATTATTCTCACCAGCTCTGCCTTTCCCTTATCATTCATACTCTCAAGCTTAATAACAATCAAAGATAATAAATCCATAGGAGTTAAAGAATTAGAATCATAATCAATCTCATAAGGCAAGTGAAAACTAGAAGGATGAATGCATCTATTATATGCAAACTCTGGCCCCGTTATTGCGTCTGTGATCTTCTTAGCTCTTTGGCGTGTGATTAGGCCTGTTGGCAATTGCAAAGGCTCTAATGTTCATTGGGTGACTGCATTCATGTCAAATATTGTCCTTTGGATCATATCATTCTCCCTCTCTTGAAATAGATTCGTCCTCGAATCCGAACCCGGATCATAGATAGTTATGACAAAATCAATTGGACGATGATATTGAAATATAAAAGAATCATACTTGACCACTGTATACTGACAAGAAACCCACTTGGATTCGAAATCCAAGCAAACCCCAAGCAACAGACAGAACCCCAATAACCGCGAATATGATTTTTGTAGAAACAAAACCCTTCCAATGCCACAAAGAAGACCCACAAAGAACTTGCCCTTGAGAACCTTTAAGATGAATCCTTGTAGTGTTTTGCTAGCAATGGAGACGCCACTAAGTTTGCCAAAACTTAGATAAGTCGATTCAAACTTGAAAAAGGGAATCCCTCCCTTACAAGAATTCGGCCATAGCCAAAGCTTTAAGCTTTTTAGTTTTTTTATAAATTTCGTTCGTTTCTTCAAATGAAAAAGAAAGTAAGCTTAAATAGTGTTACAAAAAGAAACCCTAAAGGCATAAAGACAACAATGCCCCTAAAAACGAAATTACACAAATATCAAGTCTTTATTTTTTTGGATAAGGTAAGTATTATAACCAAAAGAAAACTATACAAGAGCAAAGGGGCATCCCCCAGGATCTAGAGAGGACAAGCCCTCCTAGAAGAAAGCCAAACGGCTACAAGAGATCAACTAAAGATGTCATCGGGCAAGTGCCACGAAAGGTGAAGCCATTTATTGTCATAAGATGGAGTCACCTTACGTAAAGAACTAACACGATTCCGAACATCAAAAACAATATCATATAGAAGAACAGAAACTGGCCTAAGAGGCATATCTGAGTGCGAGCATTCCTCTCCCTCCATATATGGTAAACTGACGCTGCAAAGGACAAACGAACCAGAAGATGAATCTCGACAGCTCCAGTCTAAACCACACATGGCTAACACAGACGACCAAACCCTCAATGAAAAGAGGCACTGAAAAAAAAGATGATCGATGTCCTCACTCGAACAACCACAAAGGATACACCGCGAGCAAGAGGATATACCAAATTTCATTAGACTGTCCTGAGTACAAAGGCCTCCCTGAATGGACATCCAAAGAAGAAAAGAATGGCGGGGATAGATTTCCGGAACCAGACAACTCGGGACCAAGGCATCTCGGGTCTCCTCGACCTCAAAGCATTCCAGGCACAATCCACAGAAAATTTCCCATGTCTATCATCTTCCCAAACCAGCATATCCTCCCTCAAACTAGAAGGAGACGGAAGGTGAGTCTGAGCCAAATCAACAAGAGCAGCAGATCTAGAAGGGGGCCAATGCCAAGCAGAATCAGAGATAATGGAAGCAACTGTCGCCATCCTATCCAAGCCAGAATCATAAATCACTCTCTCGCCCAATGAGTACTCAATCGGGCCTACAGGATGCCAATTATCAAACCACAATAAAGTCGACTCACCATTCCCAATACTCACTCTCATCCGCCGACGGGACCAAGAACGAAGCTCCAAAATCTTACGCCAACTCCAAGAGCAATCAGAAGGACGAGGGATCTCCCAAAAACTTCTCCCCCTCAGTAAATAAGAGTAAACCCAAGTAGACCAAGAAGAAACCTGACCAGAACAGAGAAACCAAATATGCTTGACAATAGCCGCTCTATTCCAAGCTTCCAGACTCTTTATACCCAGACCCCCCTCCTTAAGAGGTAAACAAATTTTGCTCCAAGCTACTCTAGCCCCAGTAGTGATAAGCGCACTACCCTTCCAAAGGAAAGAACGAAGGATAGTCTCCACCTTCCTAATCACTGACTTAGGAAGAATAAATAAAGAGACCAATAAACTTGAATGGAGAACAAAACAGACTTTATAAGCTGGAGCCGACCTGCATAAGAGAGAAACTTACAACTCCAACTTTTAGCACGCATAACAATACGATCCACAAGAGAAGCACAGTCAGAGGCCCTAAGTTTAGTAGAGATCAAAGGAACCCCCAAATACCTCACAGGAAGAGTCCCCACCTGGAATCTCAACACATCTCGCAGTTGGTCTTGCATAGAAAGAGAGATGCCAGAAGAGAAGAGATGACTCTTAGCTGGATTCGGAATTAAACCTGATAAACCACTGAACTGCCCAATACAATCCTTGATCAAAGAAACAGAGGATGCATCTGCTTTACAAAAAATCATAAGGTCATCTGCAAAACAGAGATGAGTAAGACGGTCCTTTGAACACCGCCAGTGGAACTGGAAACCCGGATCAGTAGCCATATTACGAAGAAGGCCTGATAAAACTTCCATAGCCAAAACAAAAAGATAAGGAGACATAGGATCACCTTGTCGCAACCCACGACCCCCAGAGAAAAAACCATGCAGCTCACCATTAATAGAAACAGAGAATCTCGTAGTAGTCATACACTCCTGAATCCAACCCACCATCCTCTCAGGAATACCAACAGTCCTCAGAACCTCAACCAAAAAATCCCAACGAACAGTGTCATAAGCTTTCATCAAGTCTATCTTAAGAGCACACCTCGGGGAACCGCCATTCCGGTGATAATTCCGAACCAATTCCTGACATAAGAGAATATTGTCGCTAATACGCCTTCCCTCGACAAAAGCAGATTGATTCTGACTGATCACTGAAGGGAGAATGACCTTAATTCTGTTCGCAATCAGCTTAGCAATGCACTTGTAAATGGTGTTACAGCAAGAAATGGGCCTATAATCCTTAACCTGGGAAGGGTTAGGAATCTTAGGAATCAGAGCAATGGATGTAGCATTTACCTGCCTCAAAAGACGTCCAGAAGAAAAGAATGAATGAATAGCACATAAGACATCATCCCCCACAATATTCCAACACTTCTTAAAGAAACCCGAATTAAACCCATCCGGACCTGGAGCTTTATTGTCTTTCAGCCCGAACAAAACAGCCTTAATCTCCTCATCCTCAACCTCACGAGAAAGAGCCATACTCTGCTCCTCAGTCACATGTCTAGTAATAGCAGAATGGAGGGTCACCCTATCAAAATCCTGCTGACGGTGCTGAGGACCAAAAAGGGACTCAAAAAAAGAAACAATCTCATCTCTAACCAAAGCATCTTCCTCCACTCGGGTACCATCCTCTTTAGTAATAGAAGTAACCTTACTACGGCCATGAAAACTCTTCATAGCGGTAAAGAAGAACTTAGAATTCTGATCCCCAAGGTTAAGCCACTGAACACGAGATTTCTGTCTATTAAAGCCTTCTTCAGCCCGACTCAAATCACCATAACTCACTGAAAGACGAGCTTCCTCAGCTAACAGAGCAGGGTCACTGGGGAAGTCCTGTAAAGCACATTGAACTCTATCCAACTCCTTCCTGATCTCCAAAACACGACAAGAAATTTTAGAGAAATGCTCAACATTAAATTTCTTCAAAGCTGCTTTAACATTCTTTAGCTTACAACATAACCGGAACATTGGAGTACCATGAACATCAATATCCCAAGCCCTAGCCACAACAGAAAGAAAATCAGGATGATCCACCCAAAACTGAAAGAATTTAAAGGGAATTTTCCTTTTAGGGAGCTCTGCAAGCTTAACAACCATAGGAGAGTGATCAGAAATCCGGGAAGGAAGAAAGCGGGCAGAAGAAACCCTGGAAAATACACTCCCAAGAAGGATTTACCAGAACACGGTCCAACTTGCGCCAAATAGGAGACTGAATCTGCTTATTAAACCAAGTAAACTTACACCCAGAATACTGCAGATCATCCAAGCCAGCTTGACCCAAACAGCAACCCAAGTCATCTTTCCAAGCTGGCCAAGCCACAGATCCACCACTATGCTCAAACGGAGAACGGATAGCATTGAAATCACCTAAAACAAGCCATGGGGAATCATCAACCATACTACCACAATTAAGCAGGTCAGCCCAAAGTTCTCCGCCGCTTCTCGTAATCACACTCACCATAAACCACTGAAACTACACAATTCCAAGCCCCAGAAATAGGAGTCACACGGCAGTGAATAGCTTGAGCTGAAGACTGAATAATGCTAACAACAACATCACTAGGATTCCAACAAACCCAGATACGACCAAACGGACTAATATCAGAATGGCAAAAAAACTTCCAAGAAGGATTAATCGCACGAGAGACATTCATAAGATTAACCTCCTTAACCTTGGTTTCAACTAAACCACACAACGAGAGCTTCTCCTCACTAAAAAACCTCCTGACTTCAGCATGTTTTAAAGGGTCATTGAGACCTCTAATATTCCAACAACCAAAAATCATTAAAACAGATGAAAAAAGGCCAAACCCACAAATCAACGTCGCGACGACCCCCCCCAGAAGACTTCCACTTCTGACTCCTTTTCCCACCTGAACCCTTTTTGGATTTGTTACCATAAGTCAATTTCTTAGATTCCAGGGAGTCAACAGCCTTAATAGCCAAACTGTTAACCAACGGAGTAGGCGAATCATAAACTGCAGACGGCGAGCACTCATTTACCTCAGTATAAGGAAGATCCTCACCAAGTTGTGAAGAGTCAATGGAGTTTTCCCCTTTCAAATTACCATCTATCACCATAGAAGCAGTCTCAGAAGAAATCACAGGCAGAGAATGAGTAACCAAAGTCGGATTCAACCCATTAGAAGAACCCCACCCAAAACAAGAATTCTCTCAGCAATCAGAGGCACCACATCACTCGAACTAACATGATGGTTCAAAGAAGTACCCTTACCTTTCTTATTTTTAGTGACCGGGATCCAAGCCCCCTCCTGAGCCTTAGCAGAATCAAAAGGAGCATCCTTATTCGGAGGATGTGGCTTAGGAATAGCAGGCTGAGGAAAACTTTTAATCTCCTTACTAGGTGCCTTTCTGGGGCACGAATTCACCGAGTGCCCAAAAACTTCACAAGTGGAACATTTCACAGGAACCCATTCAAACTCAACCCTAATAGGAACCCTAGTGCCATTAGGGTGTTGGAACACAATCTCCTCGATAAGGGGGCTCCGAGCATCAATCTCAACACAAACACGAGCAAAGCTGAGACGTTTCCTGGACTGGGTAATATAGTCAACATTGAGAGGTTTCCCAACTGCACTTGCCACACAGCTAATCCCTTTCGCCGTCCATAAAGAAAAAGGAAGGTCAAACAGTTTGAGCCAGACCGGGACCTTGAACAAATCCTCCTTAGTCAAAGATAAATTAGAATGCCAAAGTTTTAAAACCAACGGCCTATTAGCCATATGCCAAGGGGCTCCATCCAACACCACACCAGCCTCTTGAAGGCTATTGAATCTAAACAAAAAGAAACCATTCTCGGACGTAAGGACTTCTAACAAACCCATCCTTCCCCATAACTTGTGTGCAATAGAATTGACAGTTTGGAAGGGTAGACGTTTTCCCATAAAATAACCAACTAAAGTATTCTGCCAGTACACACTCCCTTCTTCCAAAACTTCTGCTGGAGGGCATACAACAACTTTACCATCAATAATATCAGGTTGACATAATGTAAAGCTGTGGAAGCAAAAGACGAATCGAGATTGTCAACTCCAATAGCACCATTCAGTGCTGTGGCATAACTTTTAGGGCCACCAGTAAAACCCCCACCTTCTACTACCGGAACTGTAGGCCTAGCATCCTGACACGCACCCAAGGCAACACCCGTCAAACTTCTACCAGATAATTGGGCAAGATTCTGCCCCATAGCCCTATCATTCATCATACCAGATCCATGTTCAGTAACACCATCTATGCCAATACTAATTCCAGGAACACAGGTAGCATTTGCAGAGTTAGAAGGAACGCCCAACTCAGGCAGACTACTACGACCAGAGCCAAGAACAACCTCACCACTCTCCAGTCCAGTCTTCACTGCCACTGGATTAGAAACCAACCTTCCCACAGAATCCCCTGCATCAACAAACCCAGATACACAAACAGCATTATCAGCCCCAGTTATAACGCCCTTACCAGAGGTCAGGCCATCAACAGCTCTTCTAACCAGACAACCAGCATGACCACTATCCCCAACAGGACTCGGCACACATTCAATGGCACAAGCAGCCCCTGGAACTAAATCCAAATTCTCCTCCAACAAACACTTCACTTCACCTACAGCCTCACTGCCCAATACATTACCCGTGGCACCTACACCAATACTCTCAATTTCGCAAACAGCCACAGGGGAAGGACCAAATCCATGCTGACTAGAACAGCCCACAGGGCCATCAACAGGACAACACACCAACGACGGCGCCGGGACTGACAGAGGAGGCGAGGCAGGGGCGGACACCAAGACAGCCCTGATTGCCTTACGGCCAATTCCAGGGAGGCGAGACCCCACAAACGGAACACCTGAAGACGAAGCCATGGGAAGAGACAAAAAGAAAGGGGAAAAGGAAAAGGAAAGGGCAGAACGCGAAGACGAAAGGTGGGGGGGTTGACGGAGAAGGGAAACCAGATCGAAAATGGAAGATCTGAGATGAAGGGATAAGAGGGAGATGCGGTCTAGGCAAAAAGAAAGGGTGGCGAATTGAAAACAGATCTAGGTTTAGGTTTTTGGGGAAAATAACTTTAGTAAAAGCCCAGATCTGAGAAGAGAGAATCAATTTGGTAGGAATATCAAGTCTTTAAGTCTTCAAATGCTTAGGAAGCTTTACTCTAAACTGATTTGGGGCAAGTGAAATGGTTTTGGGCCCTTTCCATCGAAGCCCAAATGCATCTCTATTTGTTTGTTGCAGTCGGCCATAAAACTCTGAACTAATCCCGCCATTGCTTCTCTGAGTCTTTTGGTCCTCTGCCTCGTAATTGGCCCTTCTGGTACTTGTAATGCGTCCTTTGGTTTGTTGTCGGCCTGGATCATGTCATCCCCTCCCTCTTGAAAAGGATTCGACCTCGAATCTGTACCTGCATCAAAAGGAGTTAAGTCAGAACATTAAATGTAGCAGACACATTATACTTACCTTGTAAATCCAGCTTGTATGCATTGTCATTAATCCGTTCCAAAACTGAAATGGACCATCCCCTCTCGGTTGTAGCTTAGATTTATGTTGTTCAGGAAATCTCTCCTTGCGCATGTGTACCCAAATCCAATCTCCAGGCTGAATACCACACGATTTCTTCCCTTATTAGCATGAGAAGCATATTGCTCATTCTTTCGTTGTATTTGCTCTCTTGCTTTCTCATGTATGTGCTTCACCAAATCGGCTTTCCTTTTTCCATCTAGCCCCACATGCTCATCAACAGGCAAAGGTAACAAATCCAATGGAGTGAGTGGCTGAAAACCATAACAATTTCAAAAGGTGAAAATGATGTAGAAGAATGAATGCTACGATTATATGCAAACTCAATAAATGGAAAACAATCGTCCCAACTCTTCAAATTCTTGCCAACTATAGTGCGCAATAATTGAGATAAAGTCCTATTAACTACCTCTGTTTGTCCATCAGTCTGTGGATGACATGTGGTAGAATACAATAGTTTGGTGCCTAGTTTAGCCCACAACACCTTCCAAAAATGGCTAAGGAACTTGACATCTCTATCAGATACAATACTCCTAGGTATACCATGGAGTCGCACTATGTCTCTGAAAAATAAATCTGCAATGTTTGTAGCATCATCGGTTTTATGACATGTAATGAAATGAGCCATTTTACTAAACCTATCAACTACAACAAAGATTGAATCTCTACCCCTCTTTGTCCTAGGCAAACCTAACACAAAATCCATCGATATATCAACCCAGGGTTCACTAGGTACAGACAAAGGAGTATACAAACCATGTGGCATTAATTTAGATTTAGCATGCTTACATGTTAGACACTTATCACAAATACGCTCAACATCACATTTCATTTTAGGCCAATAAAAGTGCTCATGTAAAATAGCTAAAGTCTTAGTAATCCCAAAATGCCCTATCAACCCTCCCCCATGCGCTTCCTTCACAAGCAACTCACGCATACTACAAGCAGGAACACACAACCTGTTCGCTTTAAATAAGAATCCGTCATGAATGTAAAACTTTCCAAACGATGACTTTGCACAAGTAGTAAAAATCTCACCAAAACCAGAATCACACTCATATAATTCCTTAATCAAATCAAATCCCAACATCCGTGCATGCATTGAATTCCATCCATTTTGCGTGTCGCTTATTCAGCTTACCTTGACCCTTCAAGTGTTTTAATGATTCATGGTCGGTGTGGATCACGAACTCTTTAGGCCACAAGTAGTGCTGCCATGTCTCAAGTGCTCTCACAAGCGCATATAACTCTTTGTCATACGTGGGGTACCTCAAAGCTGCTCCATTCAGCTTCTCACTAAAATAGGCTATTGGCCGCTTTTCTTGCATGAGAACTGCTCCAATACCTAACCCTGATGCGTCACACTCAATCTCAAATGTCTTCTCGAAGTTGGGTAGTGCTAAAATGGGTGCACTGCATAACTTCGCTTTAAGGTCTTGGAATGCTCGCTCTTGCGCCTCGCCCCATTGAAAACCAACTGTTTTCTTTACTACCTCAGTCAATGGCGCGGCAATGCTACTGAAGTCCTTGACAAATCTCCTATAGAAGCTCGCTAACCCATGAAAGCTCCGGACTTCTGTCACTGTAGTTGGTGTAGGCCATTCCTGAATTGCCTTTACCTTCTCCACATCTACCTCGATGCCATCTGCACTCACAACAAAGCCAAGAAAAACAATTCTATCCATGCAAAATGTGCATTTGTCAGAGTTAACATACAATTGTTCTTTTCGTAAAACATCAAGTACCTGCTTCAAATGCATCACATGCTCATCTACTGTTTTACTGTAAACTAAGATGTCATCAAAATAAACCACAACAAACTTACCTAAAAATGCACGCATAACATGATTCATCAATCTCATAAATGTGCTAGGTGCGTTTGAGAGACCAAATGGCATAACTAACCATTCATACAAGCCATATTTAGTCTTAAATGCAGTTTCCCACTCATCTCCCTCTCTCATGCGAATTTGATGGTATCCACTCTTTAAGTCAATCTTACTAAAAATTTTGGAACCATGCAATTCATCCAACATGTCATCTAGTCTAGGAATGGGGTGACGATACTTTACCGTAATATTGTTGATAGCTCGACAATCAACGCACATACGCCACGTCCCATCTTTCTTAGGAACTAGAAGTACTGGTACTGCACAAGGGCTCATGCTTTCCCTTACATACCCCTTATCCATCAATTCCCGTACTTGCCTTTGTATCTCATTTGTCTCCTCGGGATTGCTCCTATAAGCCGGTCTGTTAGGAATGACTGCTTCAGGTATGAAGTCTATCTGGTGCTCAATACCTCTAATGGGTGGAAGCCCACTAGGTATGTCCTCTGTGAGTACGTCACTGTAATCCTGCAAAAGAGATGAAATAGACATAGGAAGCAAAGGGTCAGCGTTAGTAAAATAAATATGAGGTTCCTTATAGACTAACAATAGCATGAGCTTGCTAGCCTTGAACGCTTTTCTCTTCCTTCTCTTCACCCTCACCATGTAGAAACTCTTTTTAACTCTCCCTTTTGTTTCCCTCTCACGTTCACTCACACTCCCCTTGGGAACTCCCACGGCCTTGGCCTTATTTTTCTCACCAGACACACCACTCTCACTAGTCTCACCCAAGGTGGTGTTTCCTTTCGCTCTCTCTTTGTCACGCTCAAGTTGCAACTTAACCTGATCGTCATGGACTTGTGCAGGTGTAAGTGGATATAATGTAATGGGTTTTCCCTTATGCTGGAAAGAGTACTTGTTCTTGAACCCATCATGAATAACCTTCTTATCAAACTGCCACGGCCTGCCCAAAAGAATATGTCCTGCATGCATCGGTATCACATCACATAGGACATCATCTGTGTATGGCCCAATGGTAAAGCTCAACAGTACCTGCTTTGTCACACTTATCTCCCCACAATCATTTAACCAATGCAACTTGTAAGCCTTCGGGTGTCTCAAGCAACTCAACCCCAATCGCTCAATCAAAGCTGTGCTAGCAACATTAGTACAACTGCCCCCATCTATGATCATACTACACCCCTTGCCATTCACACGGCACCTAGTATGAAATATATTCTCCCTCTGTTGCACACTCTCATCCTCTACAACATGTGCACTCAAAGCATGCTTGACAACTAATGATAAGTTATCCAGCGGGTATGCAGCTCCCTCATGGTCACTAGCATCCTCCAACTCTGGCATCTCCTCCTCAACCTCACTATCGGTAGAGTACACCTCTCCACTCTTTTTATCAATCACTAAGGTTCGCCTATTGGGACATTGTGAAGCATAGTGTCCCATGCCCAAACACTTGAAACACTTGATATATTTAGTTCTAGCAGCTGCACCCTCAGGTTTTGGTCTAGTTTTGCTCGGTTCTGCAGCCTCTTTACCTTTGGCACTAGGTTCGGCCCTAGGCTTATTAAAGCCTCCACTGAATTCGCCTCTAGGCTTGTCAAAGCCTCTATCTCGCTTCTCATTTGGAACTCATTTCCCTTTCCATGCAGAAGTAGCCTGAGTACCAAATCTGGATGTTGACTTTTTCTTGAGTTGCCTTTCTATCTTGATAGCCATGTGAAGCATATCCTCCAAATCAACATAATGATGCAACTCCACCAGTTTGCAATCTCTCTATTCAAGCCCCCTAGAAACCGTGCCATAGTAGCTTCTGCATCCTCAACTACATTTGCCCTGATCATGGCAACTTCCATCTCTGTGTAATAGTCCTCAACACTTTTGGTCCCCTGATACATATGTTGTAGTTTCTGATACAACTCCCTATAGTAATGGCTGGGTATAAATCTCTTTCTCATGAGACCCCTAAGTTCTGCCCATGTCTGAACCGGTCTCTCATAGTTTCTCCTCCGAGTAGAGACAAGCTGATCCCACCAAATCATAGCATAATCGGTAAACTCAATTGCTGCTAGACTGATCTTCTTCTCGTCTGAGTAGTGATGACAGTTGAAAATCAATTCTATTTTCTTTTCCCATTCTAAATAAGCTCCAGGATCATTCTTGCCTTGGAATGTTGGTATCTTGATCTTGATGCTACCTAGATCACCATCTACATCTCCTCGCCTACCATATCCTCTCCGATCATAATCCCCTCTTCTGGCATCAAATGCACCTCTATCATCAAACCGTCTATCCCTCCTATCATTCCTCTTATCAAACCTCCTATTAGGCCTTCTATCATCCCCAGGCTGAAATCTCTCCTCCACATCATCAAAACCATCAGAATCATCAAACTCATTTTCAGCTTCCTCTTCATCTGCTGGTACATACTGTGGTGGTACACGGCGAGGTGGTACAATGTGAGGTGGTGGTACTTTCTGAGGTGGTGGTACTCTGGGACCGCTACCAGTTTGAATACTCTCGACACTCTTGGACAATCTCTCCAAAGCAGTATTCATGTTCTCTATCATATCTGTAAATTTCCTATCCAAAGCCTCAAGCTTTTCATCAGTAGTTAGACCTGCCATCTCAACACTAAACAAACAAATTAGAAATAACAAGAAAGTAAAACAAATATCTAAATCCTCACAATCTCACGTGTTTACACTCGAATGATATCACTCCACTCGTGTTTGCACTCTATTGGCTTTTACCCGATACTGTGCTCACAATCACTGCCTTTTACCACTCTTAAGTTCGTCCTCAATTCAAAAGTGAACCACACTCAATCCAAGAATACAAACCAAATGTAGTCCTCAAGCTAGCATGAACACAACGGACCCAACAATATATATATATAGGGCAGGCGGAAAACAAAACGCGAACAGGATAGTAATGACGGAGACTCAATCAATAATACTTAAGCTAGAGTAATTAGAAATAAGGAGTAAACAATTAGCACAATGGAAAAAAAAATAAGCATGCAAATTCACGGTCGTATGCAATTTCGGGAGAAAATTTGGCACCTCTATAAAAATTTTGTTGGAATACCCTCCACGGGCACCTAAATGATAATATGGAACAAACTAGATTCAACCAAAAAATTTCACTTTTTTACCTTTTTTTTTTTTTTGCTCAAGTGATCACTATCACTCAAGTCCCTTTTTCTTTTCTTTCTTTCTTTTTTTTTTGATAACGTCAGATGCTAATTGTGGTTCTGATTTCAGAGGCTGATTTAGGTTCTGATTTCAAAGGCTGGTTTTCAAAGCCTGATTTCAGAGTCTAATGATGGTCTGAATCCAGGGTCTGAATTCAGAGGCTGCTGGTCAGTGTCTGATTTCAGAGTCGAATAAGGGTCTGATTTCAGGGTCTGAATTCAGAGGCTAATTTTCAGAGGTTACTGGTTAGGGTCTGATTTCAGAGGCTATTGGTCTTGGTCTGATTTCAGAGGCTACTGGTCTGGGTCTGATTTCAGAGGCTACTGGTCTGGGTCTGATCTCAGAGGCTGATTCAATGGTTACGTTTTAGGTCTGATTTCAGAAGCTAAGATTTCAGGGTCTGATTCACTTAGTTTTTCAGGGTCTGATTTCACACTTCACTAGGGTTTAGAAACAAAACACACAGTCGCCAAGAACATGCTTATTTCTTAAACATATGCTAAAGAACAGAATGACTATGACAAATTGAAAGGAAGAACAGAACAGAAACCCAGAACTGGAAAAAGTGACAAAGATAAACTGATATGCAACTAGGATGAACTGACAGGAAGAACAGAACAAAAAGATTCAGAACTGGAAAATGATAAAAGATGAACTAATATGCAGAACAACAAAACCAGATACAGAATATAAACAAAACAAAAACAGAAACAAGATCCAACAAGAACTGAAACGAAAATAATAAGAACGAAAATAAAAAAAGAATCAAACAAAAAGAAAAGATAGGAAAAAAAAAATCAGACCTTGGAACCCTGAGCTCTAGATACCAAATGACAAGAAACCCACTTGGAGTCGAAATCCAAGCAAACCCCAAGCAACGGACAGAACCCCAAGAACCGTGAGTTTGATTTTGTAGGAACAAAACCCTTCCAAGGCCACAAAGAAGACCCACAAAGAACTTGCCCTTGAGAACCTTTAAGAGGAATCCTTGTAGTGTTTTGCTAGCAATGGAGACGCCACTAAGTGTGCCAAACTTAGATAAGTCGATTCAAACTTGAAAAGGGGAATCCCTCCCTTCAATAATTCGGCCATAGCCAAAGCTTTAAGCTTTTGAGTTTACAAATTCGTTGGTTCCTCAAATGAAGAAGAAAGTAAGCTTAAATAGTGTTACAAAAAGAAACCCTAAAGGCATAAAGACAACAATGCCCCTAAAAACGAAATTACACAAATATCAAGTCTTTAAGTCTTCAAATGCCTAGGAAGCTTTATTCTAAACTGATTTGGGCCAAGTGAAATGGTTTTGGGCCCTTTCTATCGAAGCCCACATGCATCTATATTTGTTTGTTGCAGTCAGTCATAAAACTCTGAACTAATCCCGTCATTGCTTCTCTGAGTCTTTTGGTCATCTGCCTCGTAATTGGCCATTCTGGTACTTGTAATGCGTCCTTTGGTTTGTTGTCGGCCTGGATCATGTCAAAAAGTCAACTTGTTCATAACATAGTTGCTCTTAAACTGCAGGAAACTCTTCGGAAGAGTTTCCATAATCATGGTCACTTGGCTACGCTCGTCAATACGAGCTCCATGGGTTTCAGCAGTGTTGAGGTAGGTCATCATCTTCAAGACATGCTCTCGAAATGATGTCCAATCCTTCATCCTAGCAGTCATCGCTGAGACCATGGCCTCAAGTCGTTGACGCTCCGAAGGCTGCCCAAACATGCCCTGCAATGACTCCATCATCTGAGATGTTAGAGCCATCGGTTCATGCTTTGCAGCACGAACCTCAGACATCCCTGCTAGCAAGTAGCAGCGGGCTTTCTCATTTGCTGTGACCCATTTCTGGTAGGTATCGCACACAGTTTGACCAGCATTTCTGGCCGGCTTGGGAGGACTCTCCTCCATCAGGATAAACTCTAGGTCTTCGCAGACTAGGATAGCGTTCATGTTAATTTTCCACTTAACATAGTTTTTCTCCAGTTAATTTATCTTTTGAGATTATGGAAATAATTGGAGAAACCATGGCTAGTAAATAAAATAAACATGCATTTAACATTCATTCATCGCATATTAAAATCATCAAACAATTTTGGCATAAAATTAAACATGATGCATGAACCATGAATAATGAATTAGAAACCTAAGAGAATTACTATGCCACGGAAATCTATCATCCCACAAGTAAGTGCCGCCGTAGGGTAGGTCAAGTACTCGCATGATAGATTGAGACAATCTCAGTCAATTTAATATATGCGGGAATAACTCTTATTCCTATATTAAACAACTACTGTTTTATTCGATCAAGGAATTTTATTAACAGTTAATTATTCCTTTGTGAGTGTAACCCGCCGTTTCAGGATTCTCGGACTTAACGAGTGAAGTGCCGTCGTAGGGTAGGTCAGTTCACAAGATAGATCTAGAATCTCTATCCTCTCGGAACCCAAACCTGATATTGACCCAAAATGGACACCATCCGTTGGGGGACGAAAGCAAAGCCGTCTCGAGGCGCCTTTTGAATCTCACATTTTTGGACTAACAATGGAGATCGCAGATATACTGTCGTATATCCCTCTCCCACTCACTATTTTAAAATTAAGGTTTATATCTATAAAATATCTAATATTTTATTTTAATTACTAGTGTGAATAAACTTATGGCGGCTAAAACATAATTTAATTTACACTAGTTCACCATTAGTGACCTAACAATTTTAACTCTTAAAATTTGTCTCACTAATGTCTATTAGTCTTTACTAATTATTTTACTCTATTAAACTAATTTAATATGAGAGCAATATTAGTGACTTATCATATTTTAACTCTTAAAATACTAGACACTAATAAGTTTAAATTTATGGAATTCTAAAAAGGTCAAAATTTTAATTAAACATTTTAATAAATCTTAGTGCGTTATAAAATCCAATAGTACGCGGAATTGTATCCCGAGTGCAGACCATATTACCGTCCATTCGGATTCGGCTATGGAATTTATATCCGGGTTTCCATCCGATATTCTAATGGAATTTATTATGCACCAATTAAGCCCAATATATTAGAATTCAAATTTTAAACCATAAATCCAGTTAATCTAATTAATGATTTCCATGCATATCATATACTAATTTAAACATTTTAAATTACATAAAATCATATTTTTATGTCTATAATGATAATGCATCTAAAACATGTTATGGCATGTAAAATGCTAGAGTGGGCACCCTAAGCTATATGACATGTTATTCAAACAATTCGAAATAAACATACATATAACATAAAAAATATTTTGCATTGACCGGGCTCTTATTTTTCCTATACTAATCTAATTAGTATATAAGATTCACCAAGGCATGCCTTGGTCTTCAAATCCCGCTTCAAAGTGGTGTTAACTCCTTTTGCGACTTCGGTGCTCCAAATTACAAGAATTGAAATTTTACATTGAAAAATAAAATTACAACAAATGTAAACAATGGCCTTATGGCCTTACATCCAAAAACAAAACCAACTACAAAAAATAAGAGCCGGAAAAATTTACGACCAATGCAAAATCCATTCATCACATGAAATAACAAAAACATTCATCATATGAATATCACATTGTGCCCACTCATCTAAACTGCATATAATATTTATAACTCATATAAATATATTAAAAAACAGAAACTTTAAATGAAAAAGAAAAGGATTAAGAACACTTTTCAACCTCGCTCTTGATGCCAATTGTAGGAAACGCTTTCCTCGTGCAGCAGAAGAGGCTTAGGCACACTGGATCGACCTTGAAAATTTTTTCTGCCCTTCTCAATTTAATCCAGAATTTCTCTGCCAAAAATTCCAGATCCAAACAGCCGGCACAACTTACTGTTACAAAAACTGTCTTGAAACAAAACCGCAAACACACATGCCGTGACTGCCTGTAACCATCAGGTTTCTTAATCATGCACTGTGACTCTTCGTCTCCTTCATCTAATGCACCATGCGTGATCACTTTTATCACTTTTGATCAAATTTAATGAAATAAACACATGTGATGTGCGCCATTTGATGATCAAATATAAATCAAAATATGCACTGTGCCACTGCATGATCAACTTTAATCATATTGAATATTTAATCATCAAAGTAACAGCACATAAATATATATAGCACATGAATAAGCCACGCATCATGTAACAGCACATGAATGCAAATAGAAAATGAATAAATCACGCATCACACTGTTCATCAAGCATTCATGCATATCACTTTCACATATAGGATGACAGCGACGATATTTGGATTTTGCCGTGTGCGTGCATAAGAAATCAGATCCACCAATCGATCTTCCGAGCTAAATCAATTTGTTTGATTTCTTCTTCTTCTTGTTTTTGTTTACTCTAAACTCTTGAGAGGATTTGGAGAAGATGAAGAAAGGTGGCTAGAGTTGCAAGTCATAGAGTTAAAAGAAAATCAAATTTATTTGGAATGATCTCAGTTCATGATCACAGTGAATATGCTCTCAATTTTGGGCGATTCGCGTCTTCTTCATCGTGAACTTGGATCTCTTTGGTCTTCTACCAAATTGATCACCGTGATTTTTTAAATCATTTGTTTCTCTATTATCGGTTCTAGTCATCTACTATTCTGATTTCCCAGTTTTGTTTTCAATTTACCGGTTTAAATCTCGTCTTCTCCCCTCTTAAAACTTTCAGATCTAACTTCAGATCTAAACTTTCATCCCTCTTTCCCTGTCTTTCAGATCTCCCCTGTTTCGTTTTCGTATACCCTTTCTCTTACCCTCGTCTTCCTCTCCTGTTTACCCCTCTCACCCGTCACGCTGTCTCTTTTCCCGTTTGTGCTCGTCTTGCGTCGCCTGTGCTGCTTCCCCCATGCCTCCTTCAGGTGTGTGCCGTGTGTGGGGCCGCGCCTCCTTGGTACTGGCCGGTTGGCTGTTAGGTCTGTCCGGGAGGTTGCTTCCGGTCTGCACGTCCCTGTGCCGACGGTTGAGCCTGATTCTGTAGGTGGTTCTCCAGGAAACACTGCCTCTGATTTTGGCGTCCCCTCTGCGGCTGTCTGTGTTGTTGCCAGCTCTGGTGTTGGCGATCTGTCTTCTCCTCTGGACAGAATGGTTGTAGACACTGATTTGATTGTGGAGAAATTGGTCTCGTGTGGTGAGAATGCCCGTGCTTGTGAGCCAAGAAATGCCGTAGTTGTTTGTGGTGTTAATCGTTCTGGTTCTGGTGTTGGTGTTCAGTGCCCTCATTTGGACAAAATGGTTGTAGCTGCTGATTTGGGTGTGGATTTGGCTTTAGGTGGTGAGTCTGCTAGTGCTCGTGTGCCTTGTAATGTCGTAGGTGTTGTCCCTGATGTTTTGAATTTTCAGTCTGGCCCTGGTGCTCAGTCTGAGTTGAGTGCTGTCTGTCTCTGTTTCTGAAGCCGGTGAGGGAGTTGTGGTTTCTGTTCCTGTACTTTGTGGTGTTGGAGCTGCTAATGGGTGTTTGATTGAGTCTGGATTGGATGTATCCTCTGGTTGTATGGCTGGTCATGGTACTTCTGGCGGTTCTGATGGCAGCCTAATTTCTGGGGAGATTGAGGTTAAGAATGGCTTGAATATTGATGCTAGTATTCCTAGTTCTGAACTGGTTGGTTGTAATTCTGATGGTAAGGCTGCTATGGATGCTGGTACTGTTGGTTTTGGTCATGGCAGGAAGTCTTTTTGTGATGCTAATGGTGTGACTGGTAGATTGAGTGAAGTGAACCGTAGTGTTTCTGCTGGTAGAGCCTCATTGAATCCTGATTTTATGAAAGATGGTACGTGAGGCAGAATGGTGGCTTAGGTGGTGGTTAGGTGAGTCATGTTGCTTTGCCTGAAGCTTCTGTAGCTGCTGCAGGGAGTTGTCTTGGGGGCCCTAAGAGTTATGCCTCTGCTTTGAATGGTGCTATTGGAGTTGACAATCTCGATTCGTCTTTTGCTTCCACAGCTTTACATTATGTCAAACCTGATATTATTGATGGTAAAGTTGTTGTATGCCCTCCAGCAGAAGTTTTGGAAGAAGGGAGTGTGTACTGGCAGAATACTTTAGTTGGTTATTTTGTGGGAAAACGTCTACCCTTCCAAACTGTCAATTCTATTGCACACAAGTTATGGGGAAGGATGGGTTTGTTAGAAGTCCTTACGTCCGAGAATGGTTTCTTTTTGTTTAGATTCAATAGCCTTCAAGAGGCTGGTGTGGTGTTGGATGGAGCCCCTTGGCATATGGCTAATAGGCCGTTGGTTTTAAAACTTTGGCATTCTAATTTATCTTTGACTAAGGAGGATTTGTTCAAGGTCCCGGTCTGGCTCAAACTGTTTGACCTTCCTTTTTCTTTATGGACGGCGAAAGGGATTAGCTGTGTAGCAAGTGCAGTTGGGAAACCTCTCAATGTTGACTATATTACCCAGTCCAGGAAACGTCTCAGCTTTGCTCGTGTTTGTGTTGAGATTGATGCTCGGAGCCCCCTTATTGAGGAGATTGTGTTCCAACACCCTAATGGCACTAGGGTTCCTATTAGGGTTGAGTTTGAATGGGTTTCTGTGAAATGTTCCACTTGTGAAGTTTTTGGGCACTCGGTGAATTCGTGCCCCAGAAAGGCACCTAGTAAGGAGATTAAAAGTTTTCCTCAGCCTGCTATTCCTAAGCCACATCCTCCATCTACGAATAAGGATGCTCCTTTTGATTCTGCTAAGGCTCAGGAGGGGGCTTGGATCCCGGTCACTAAAAATAAGAAGGTAAGGGTACTTCTTTGAACCATCATGTTAGTTCGAGTGATGTGGTGCCTTTGATTGCTGAGAGAATTCCTGTTTTGGGTGAGGGTTCTTCTAATGGGTTGAATCCGACTTTGGTTACTCATTCTCTGCCTGTGATTGATTCCTTCTGAGACTGCTTCTATGGTGATAGATGGTAATTTGAAAGGGGAAAACTCCATTGACTCCTCACAACTTGGTGAGGATCTTCCTTATACTGAGGTAAATGAGTGCTCGCCGTCTGCAGTTTATGATTCGCCTACTCCGTTGGTTAACAGTTTGGCTATTAAGGCTGTTGACTCCCTGGAATCTAAGAAATTGATTTATGGTAACAAATCCAAAAAGGGTTCAGGTGGGAAAAGGAGTCAGAAGTGGAAGTCTTCTGGGGGGGGTCGTCGACGTTGATTTGTGGGTTTGGCCTTTTTTCATCTGTTTTAATGATTTTTGGTTGTTGGAATATTAGAGGTCTCAATGACCCTTTAAAACATGCTGAAGTCAGGAGGTTTTTTAGTGAGGAGAAGCTCTCGTTGTGTGGTTTAGTTGAAACCAAGGTTAAGGAGGTTAATCTTATGAATGTCTCTCGTGCGATTAATCCTTCTTGGAAGTTTTTTTGCCATTCTGATATTAGTCCGTTTGGTCGTATCTGGTTTGTTGGAATCCTAATGATGTTGTTGTTAGCATTATTCAGTCTTCAGCTCAAGCTATTCACTGCCGTGTGACTCCTATTTCTGGGGTTGGAATTGTGTAGTTTCAGTGGTTTATGGTGAGTGTGATTACGAGAAGCGGCGAGATCTTTGGGCTGACCTGCTTAATTGTGGTAGTATGGTTGATGATTCCCCTTGGCTTGTTTTAGGTGATTTCAATGCTATCCGTTCTCCGTTTGAGCATAGTGGTGGATCTGTGGCTTGGCCAGCTTGGAAAGATGACTTGGGTTGCTGTTTGGGTCAAGCTGGCTTGGATGATCTGCAGTATTCTGGGTGTAAGTTTACTTGGTTTAATAAGCAGATTCAGTCTCCTATTTGGCGCAAGTTGGACCGTGTTCTGGTAAATCCTTCTTGGAGTGTATTTTCCCGGGTTCTTCTGCCCGCTTTCTTTCCTTCCCGGATTTCTGATCACTCTCCTATGGTTGTTAAGCTTGCAGAGCTCCCTAAAAGGAAAATTCCCTTTAAATTCTTTCAGTTTTGGGTGGATCATCCTGATTTTCTTTCTGTTGTGGCTAGGGCTTGGGATATTGATGTTCATGGTACTCCAATGTTCCGGTTATGTTGTAAGCTAAAGAATGTTAAAGCAGCTTTGAAGAAATTTAATGTTGAGCATTTCTCTAAAATTTCTTGTCGTGTTTTGGAGATCAGGAAGGAGTTGGATAGAGTTCAATGTGCTTTACAGGACTTCCCCAGTGACCCTGCTCTGTTAGCTGAGGAAGCTTGTCTTTCAGTGAGTTATGGTGATTTGAGTCGGGCTGAAGAAGGCTTTAATAGACAGAAATCTCGTGTTCAGTGGCTTAACCTTGGGGATCAGAATTCTAAGTTCTTCTTTACCGCTATGAAGAGTTTTCATGGCCGTAGTAAGGTTACTTCTATTACTAAAGAGGATGGTACCCGAGTGGAGGAAGATGCTTTGGTTAGAGATGAGATTGTTTCCTTTTTTGAGTCCCTTTTGGTCCTCAGCATCGTCAGCAGGATTTTGATAGGGTGACCCTCCATTCTGCCATTACTAGACATGTGACTGAGGAGCAGAGTATGGCTCTTTCTCGTGAGGTTGAGGATGAGGAGATTAAGGCTGTTTTGTTCGGGCTGAAAGACAATAAAGCTCCAGGTCCGGATGGGTTTAATTCGGGTTTCTTTAAGAAGTGTTGGAATATTGTGGGGGATGATGTCTTATGTGCTATTCATTCATTCTTTTCTTCTGGTCGTCTTTTGAGGCAGGTAAATGCTACATCCATTGCTCTGATTCCTAAGATTCCTAACCCTTCCCAGGTTAAGGATTATAGGCCCATTTCTTGCTGTAACACCATTTACAAGTGCATTGCTAAGCTGATTGCGAACAGAATTAAGGTCATTCTCCCTTCAGTGATCAGTCAGAATCAATCTGCTTTTGTCGAGGGAAGGCGTATTAGCGACAATATTCTCTTATGTCAGGAATTGGTTCGGAATTATCACCGGAATGGCGGTTCCCCGAGGTGTGCTCTTAAGAGACTTGATGAAAGCTTATGACACTGTTCGTTGGGATTTTTTGGTTGAGGTTCTGAGGACTGTTGGTATTCCTGAGAGGATGGTGGGTTGGATTCAGGAGTGTATGACTACTACGAGATTCTCTGTTTCTATTAATGGTGAGCTGAATGGATTTTTCTCTGGGGGTCGTGGGTTGCGACAAGGTGATCCTATGTCTCCTTATCTCTTTGTTTTGGCTATGGAAGTTTTATCAGGCCTTCTTCGTAATATGGCTACTGATCCGGGTTTCCAGTTCCACTGGCGGTGTTCAAAGGACCGTCTTACTCATCTCTGTTTTGCAGATGACCTTATGATTTTTTGTAAAGCAGATGCATCCTCTGTTTCTTTGATCAAGGATTGTATTGGGCAGTTCAGTGGTTTATCAGGTTTAATTCCGAATCCAGCTAAGAGTCATCTCTTCTCTTCTGGCATCTCTCTTTCTATGCAAGACCAACTGCGAGATGTGTTGAGATTCCAGGTGGGGACTCTTCCTGTGAGGTATTTGGGGGTTCCTTTGATCTCTACTAAACTTAGGGCCTCTGACTGTGCTTCTCTTGTGGATCGTATTGTTATGCGTGCTAAAAGTTGGAGTTGTAAGTTTCTCTCTTATGCAGGTCGGCTCCTGCTTATAAAGTCTGTTTTGTTCTCCATTCAAGTTTATTGGTCTTCTTTATTTATTCTTCCTAAGTCAGTGATTAGGAAGGTGGAGACTATCCTTCGTTCTTTCCTTTGGAAGGGTAGTGCGCTTATCACTACTGGGGCTAGAGTAGCTTGGAGCAAAATTTGTTTACCTCTTAAGGAGGGGGGTCTGGGTATAAAGAGTCTGGAAGCTTGGAATAGAGCAGCTATTGTCAAGCATATTTGGTTTCTCTGTTCTGGTCAGGTTTCTTCTTGGTCTACTTGGGTTTACTCTTATTTACTGAGGGGGAGAAGTTTTTTGGAGATCCCTCGTCCTTCTGATTGCTCTTGGAGTTGGCGTAAGATTTTGGAGCTTCGTTCTTGGTCCCGTCGGCGGATGAGAGTGAGTATTGGGAATGGTGAGTCGACTTTATTGTGGTTTGATAATTGGCATCCTGTAGGCCCGATTGAGTACTCATTGGGCGAGAGAGTGATTTATGATTCTGGCTTGGATAGGATGGCGACAGTTGCTTCCATTATCTCTGATTCTGCTTGGCATTGGCCCCCTTCTAGATCTGCTGCTCTTGTTGATCTGGCTCAGACTCACCTTCCGTCTCCTTCTAGTTTGAGGGAAGATATGCTGGTTTGGGAAGATGATAGACATGGGAAATTTTCTGTGGATTGTGCCTGGAATGCTTTGAGGTCGAGGAGTCCCGAGATGCCTTGGTCCAGAGTTGTCTGGTTCTGAAATCTATTCCCCGCCATTCTTTTCTTCTTTGGATGTCCATTCAGGGAGGCCTGTGTACTCAGGACAGTCTAATGAAATTTGGTATATCCTCTTGCTGCGCGGTGTATCCTTTGTGGTAGTTCGAGTGAGGACATCGATCATCTTTTATTTCAGTGCCTCTTTTCATTGAGGGTTTTGGTCGTCTGTGTTAGCCATGTGTGGTTTAGACTGGAGCTGTCGAGATTGGCGCCAAACTGTTGAGTGGCTTGTCAGTTCTCTGGTGCCTCTTTATATCATCTTCTGGTTCGTCTGTCCTTTGCAGCGTCAGTTTACCATATATGGAGGGAGAGGAATGCTCGCACTCATGATATGCCTCTTAGGCCAGTTTCTGTTCTTCTATATGATATTGTTTTTGATGTTCGGAATCGTGTTAGTTCTTTACGTAAGGTGACTCCATCTTATGACAATAAATGGCTTCACCTCTCGTGGCACTTGCCCGATGACATCTTTAGTTGATCTATTGTAGCCGTTTGGCTTTCTTCTAGGAGGGCTTGTCCTCTCTAGATCCTGGGGGATGCCCCTTTGCTCTTGTATAGTTTTCTTTTGGTTATAATACTTACCTTATCCAAAAAACAAAAAAAAGAAAATCAAATTTTCTTTATATACTAGGTCAATTTGTTTCCAAAAAAAAACAACCAATCCCCCTCCCCATATGGTGAAAATCAGCCAAGGCTAGGAATTAGTTCAAATTTTGTAACATCAAATTTTAATTACCATTATTAAAAAGATGTTATCAAATTGAATACAGCATACCATATTGAAAGTCATAACTTCCAATAATAATGCTAAGGAATAGTTTGTTTCCAAAATAAACTAATTCTCTTCCTATTCAAGCCTTGTATTTTCGGCCATTACAAGATATAGTAGTTAATTTTTCATTTAATTTTGTAACAACTCATTTACTTACCTTTAAGCAAATATAGTTACAAATATGAATAGTAAATATCCATTTAAATGAATTAACCACCAAAGTAATACCAAGGGTTTCCAAAACCCATAAATATGAAATTCCAACTTTAGCCTTCATTTAAATTATATCATAAATAATTTAATTATTAATAGTAAATAATTATCATATAATCATTTATTATACAAATCATACATTAACTTTTAACATATAGTTCCAAGTGTCACATAATTAATATTATTAATCATATTAATAATATTTATTCTTTTGTAAGTATATAATTGGACTATCCAATTATACTAAATCTGCTATAGTATATTGAGCTAGCACGGGACCAAATGGACCTACGGTTTCGAGCTCTAATAATCTCGAAATATTAATTAAGTTCTTAATTAAATATTCTGAATTATTAACTTCGGGTTATTCCACTAAAAAACCCGAAGTTGCACTCTCGTTGCCCGCATATGATATATTAAGCCGAACCAAGTCAGTGTCCAACGATTTAGTCATTACATACGGATTGACCCTTCGCGAGTATCTCGTAATTAGAGTCGGGTCATAATATCCGTTATACCCCTCTAATTATTTTTACCTTAAGTACCATTTATTCTCTAATGAACGATTTATTCATAACTATTATGAATTTTAATCTTTCTATTCGTAATAGAAAGACTTGAGCGCTCAAATCGTTCAAGCACCGAATCAACCCTTAAGAAAGATACTCATCTACTTCTCGCAAGAAGGAGTGAACTCCATGTCTATGTAAAACGTTCCCAGCTACACAACAGACCATGCCCCCAAAGTACGTAGCTATTGGTCGGGACTGCTACACCAATCTCACCTTTGTAAATCAAAGGACATAGCCTGTCATGTAGGAGTTCGTGATACACTCAGGATTAAGATCAATCTATATATGACCATCTAGTAGATCAAAATGACTTTCTTAGTTTAACAGATATTATAAGAATGTCATTTCCATCTGGGTCCAGTCCTATATGATCGCATCATACAAGGTGCCTCCATTCTCATGTCTCTACATAGACGATCCGGATCAGGATTGCCATACAAATATAGAATGGATCGCAGCTATAGATAAACCACAAACAAAGTAACCGCTTTATTTGCTCTCAATGGACTATTTAAGATTACTAACTTCAGACTTAAAATCCTCTTGTGTATGACACTCATACACTAAGTCTGAAGGCACATAAGTAATCTAGGGTATTTGAGATGATATATAATATGTGAAAATTAAACAAACAATTTGATAAATGAATAATGTATTGTTTTATTTCAAAACATATAAAACCGTTTACATCACATGTAGCTCTATGGCATACATTCTAACAGATTACTGGCATCCTCTTGGTCCGCTTGTGGATACGTTGGGTGAGAGAGTGATTTATGACTCTGGCTTGGATAGGATGGCTACAGTTGCTTCCATTATTTCCGATTCTTCTTGGCGTTGGCCTCCAGCTAGATCTGCTGCCCTTGTTGATTTGGCCCGGTCTCACCTATCAGATCCTTCAGCATGAGGGAGGATGAGCTGGTTTGGGAGGATGACAGTAGATGGAGGTTTTCAGTGGATAGTGTCTGGAATGCGGATAAGGGGTCCCTTGGTGCGTTGTTCTCGAGTTGTTTGGTTTAGGGAGGCTATCTCATGCCATTCTTTTTTACTTTGGATGTCTATTCAGGGAGGCTTATGTATCCAGGATAGTCTGATGAGGTTCGGTATCTCTGTTTGCTCACGTTGTATCCTCTGTGGTTGCTCAGGTGAGGATAATGATCACATTTTCTTCCATTATAATTTCTCTTCGAGCGTCTGGTCGACTGTGCTGGCTATGTGTGGGTCAGATTAGAGATCTCGTGATTGGCTTCAGACTGTTGAGTGGATGTATCAGTTTATCGACGGCTCTTTACGTCATCTTGTTCGGCTGTCGTTTACTATGTCAGTTTACCATATCCGAATGGAGAGGAATGCCCGCACCCATGATGGGCCTCCTCGCCCTATTTTTGTTCTCCTTAGTGATATTGTTTTTGATGTCCGGACTCATGCTAGCTTATTGCGGAAGGTGTAACCATCTTATGACAATAAATGGCTTCACCTCTCCTAGCACCTGCCCGATGACATCTTCCTTTGATCTTATTTTGCTTGTCGCCTTTTGGATTTTCTTCTAGGAGGGCTTGTCCTATCTAGTTGTCTAGGGTATGCCCATTTGCTCTTGTATAGTTTTTTTTGTTAATATACTTTCTTTATCCAAAAAAAATCTCTGACTCTTCTTGGCGCTGGCCCCCTACTAGGTCAGCAGCCCTTGTTGAGCTGGCTTGATCCATTCTTTCGGATCCTTCTTATTTGAGGGAGGATGAGTTGGTTTGAGAGGACAACGGTAGAGGAAGGTTTTCTATGTCTAGCGCTTGGAATACGATGAGGACGAGGGGCACTTTGATACGCTGGTACCAGGTTGTTTGGTTTAGTAAAGCTATTCTACGCCATTCTTTTCTGCTCTGGATGACTATTCAGGGTGGACTTTGTACCCAGGATCGTCTTATGAGTTTCAGTATCTCTGCTTGCTCGCATTGCATCCTTTGTGGTAGTTCAGGTGAGGATATTGATCACCTTTTCTTCCAATGCTCTTTCTCTTCCCGGGTTTGGACTACTGTGTTGGCTATGTGTGGGGTAGATTGGAGTTCTTGTGTTTGGTTGCAGACTGTTGAGTGGATGTATCAGTTCAACGATGCCTCATTGTGCCATCTTCTTGTTCGGCTTTCGTTTGCTGCTTCAGTTTACTACATCTAGAGGGAGAGGAATGCCCGCATGCATGATCTGACCCCTTGCCCTGTCAGTGCTCTTCTTTATGATATTGTGTTTACTGTCCGGACTCGTGCCAGTTTAATGCGGAGGGTGAAACCATCTTATGATAATAAATGGCTTCTCTTTTCTTGGCGCCTGCCTGCTGATATTTTCTGATGTTGTTTTTTTGTAGCTTTTTGGGTTTTGCTAGGAGGGCCCGTCCTCTCTAGTTGTCTGGGGTTTTCCCCATTTTTTAGCTTTTCGCTTTGTTGCTAGGAGGGTCTGTCCTCCCTAGCTATCTGGGGTATGCCCTTGTGCTTTTGTTAATACATACTTACCTTATCTAAAAAAATAGACGGACAACTAGACGAAGACACTGTCTTGGTCACGTTAGCAGAGGTCGCAAACACAGGCCCCAAATTCATTATTTTATTTTTCTCCCATTGGTCAAACTCTCTTGAAGAACAAAACAGAGGTGGGAGAATTTTCATTTCTCTATCAAATTTTCATGATAGCTCAAAGAAATCCATCACCAAACAAGTTTGGGAAGAAGGAAAAAAGAACACTTATTTGGTGGAAGATTATCATTGGTTGAGATAAGGGAAACTTGACTAAAATCTTGATATGTGAGGTTTTGATGATTTCATGATTATGGTATGTTGTTAGCTTGAGTTTGATGATGTTTGAATGATTATTGAGTTAAGAAAATGGTGATTGTTAGAAACCCCCAATTTGTGAAATCCTTAAGTATGGAACTAAGTTAGGGTCTATGGAAATGGATGTGAGATGATGTTAGAGGGTGATATTGATGATATTTTGTATACTTGTTGTTGTTATAGCTTGAGTAATGTTGTAGAGGTTGAGAGTGAAGATGGAGTTGAATTTGGGTCCTGTAATCGGGCTAGTATCGCGACACGCACACCCGGCCTCGCGACGCTGAATGGGCAGCTTTGGTTCTGGAATGTGAGGGTCGCGAAGCCAAAGGTCAGCATTGCGACGCAAAAATAGAGGAAGCTCATTACCTCGATTATGTTTTTTAGGAGTCACGACGCTCAGCACTTAGCGTCGTGACGCGTGTGGAAGTCGTGACGCTCAACTCATTGCATCGCGACGCGGAACCATCAGATGCTCACTGCCTCAGCTGTTTAAGTGAGCGCCGTGACGCCCATGGGCCAGTGTCGTGACGCGTGACTGAATTTTCTAGGATCAATTTTATTCATTTCAATCTCACCCTAAAGATATTACAGGGCACCCTAAAGTCTCGTAGAAGAGTATACACACTCATTACATCATGTTACAAGCATAAAACATCAATCTTGCATTATATTTTTCTTTCTTATCAACTGCAAGAGAACTAATTTTTTCTTTAACCTTAGATCGACATCGAGGCGTTCGGAGATCACCGACGCCAGGAACCACACCAGACTTACCATAACACTGTGAGAGGAGTACATTGATTTTAAATGAGTTTTATCAAAAGTTTAATAAAACATTGATTTCAAATTACTTAAGATGTTTTGATGATGCAAATGATTTCAAAGTATGATTTTATGTTGTTGGAGGCATGGGAGAAAAACCCACCTCGGGTGTAACTTATGGAATTGACGGATACAACATGTGCACATGTAGAGTAGGACTAGGGGAACGGCGAGACATAACACCCCTACATCCTAGATCAGGGTCAGGAGGGTAGCATGGATCAGCACCCCCAACTCTAGTTCAGTGGCGTGGGGAATGGTGAGATGTAACACCCCAAGACCACCAGATTGAGCGTATAGGGGGATGGTGAGACATAACGTCCCCATGCGTCAAACCTTCTACAGATCTTCAGAGATTTTATATAGATGATTTTATAAACAATTTTTCATAAATGCTTTGAAAGAAATATACGATTTCAGTTTTATGAATTCAGAAAGTAGTTTATTATTATGAGTTTTTGACACAATGTTTCTAACCTTGTTTTTTGGTTTTCTAGCTCCGCTCACTGAGTTCTTTAGAACTCACCCCCCCAACTCTCCAGTTTTACAGGATCTTTTAGCTGATGAGCCACAGCCATCTTTTGAAGACATGGATCGGGGACAGGAGCAGTACTATAGTCACTAGTCATAGCGGTCAATCATATCAGATCTACATTCATATATAATGTAGTTTGTGTTTTGGTTTCTTTTGATGTATGACATGTATATGATTATATAGAGTCCTCAATCTATATATGTTTTCTTATGGTTCATGTAGTAAAACAGTTTCATGAAATGTGTGTGTTTGCATATTGATAAGATGAAGAGTTATTAAGTCAAGAAAATGGATATTTCTCTAGTTCAGTCAGCGGCTTAGGTGGCAGTAGGATCTGTCATATGCCAGTAACCTTCTCGGATTGGGATTACACATATGTCCGGTCTCGTGCATAATATAACATATATGAGACTACCAAGTGATGAGGCATATAAGTTATGTCTCATTTCCTCAACTCCTTGAGGTGTTTTAGGAGACTGTTCCATTGACAAATAAATTCCATGTCGATAAGTCAAATTGCCTTGCTTGGAATTATGCATCCCAAATCGCGCAACAATCTTGTTGATATATGATGTCTGAGACTTAGCCAACAGTCGTCTCTTGCAATTCCGAAGAATTTGGATCCCAAGTACATAATTGGCCTCTTCCAAATCTTTCATTTGGAATTGGTTAGTTAGCCAGATTTTCATGTCCGATAATTATTTTACATCATTCCCAATGAGTAAAATATCATCGACATATAAAATGAGAAAACTCACCTTTCCGTCAATGGCATACTTGTATACATAAGGCTCATCGACATTCTGCTCAAAATTATAAGACTTGATCGTGGTATCAAATCTTATGTTCTAAGATCGAGATGTTTGCTTGAGTCCATAAATAAACCTTTGCAGCTTGCAAACCTTTGGCTCTTGACCTTGGGCTATGAACCCTTCTAGTGTACCATATAGATACATTCATCAAAATTGCCATCAAGAATGCAGTCTTGACGTCCATCTGCTAAATCTTATAGTCACAATATGCGGCAATGGAGAGAATAGTGCGGATGGATTTGAGCACGCTATTGGCGAGAAAGTCTCATCATAGTCAACTCCCTCTTTCTGGGTATAACCCTTGGCCACTAGCCTACCCTTGATGGTCTGTACCTTCCCATCTGTTCCTCTCTTTCTCTTGTAGATCCACTTGCAACCTATGGCTTTTACCCCCATCAGATTGGTCTATAAGTTCTCAGACTGAGTTGGAGTACTTAGACTCCATCTCGAGGTTCATGGCTTTTAGTCATTCCTCTTTATCAGAATTATCTATTGCACTATGATAGGTCAATCGATCATCTGGATGTGATAGCTTCTACCTCTCCAACTCGTAGATAGTGATCAGGTTGTCGTACAACCCTCCTATTGTTTCTAGGAGGCAGATAATTCTAACATTAAGCACTTGACGCTTATATGTCAAACGTACTATGTTTCTGTTAAGACTTGTTGACGATGGTGTGCTGTCGAACCAACAAGAAACTCATTGAGTAACACTTTACTTAGATGTTTGAACTCCCTAATATAATCCACCTCAAGAAACGTAGTGTTTCTGGACATAAACACTTTGTTAACTTCTGGACTACAAAAGAACCCACCCTAGTCTCCTTAGGATAGCCTAAAAATAGGCACATCTGAGAACGTGGCTTGACATGAGTCCAACCACACCAGGTACATTACAGGATGCAGCTAACAACTTGGAGGAACCCATGCAGTTGCCAACAAGTCCAATCACATGCCAAAGAGCAAAGAATATCAGAGAGGCCTTTGCGGGACTAGCTCAGAGCTATGTGACCAGTTGCAGCAACCAAGTCAAGTGCACACCAGAGACACATATGGGCATAACTAGAGAGGTCCCCAAGCTATTTCATTTGACCCAGATCAGCTCAGACTGAAGCATAGCAGAGCAGCTTCAGCACCAACACCCTTTTGACCTGATTTGACCTATTTTGGGACTATGTTGAATTCAACCAAATTGGGGAATTTTTGTCATTTGTGCTCGACATGTTGACTTTATTTATGATGTAATTAAGCTAGTTGACCAGTTCATTAGGGTTAATTATGCTTAGAACCTTGCTTATTGAGTAAGCACGTCAATTTACTATTTGATGTAAGCACCTCAAATTAGCTTAAGTTAGATTAGTTTCTAATCATTGTTTTAAGCTACTTTAGGTGGGAAAAGACTTTTGGGGACGTGCTTGATTGAAAGCTTTGGGTAGGTAGTTTTTAGGTCTTTCGGTGATTTCACTTTAGGGACATTTTTGTCCATTCACACCTTTAGGGTTTCTCTTTGTAACCTATTTAAACTTTATTTTCTTCTTCTTTGGAAGAACATACACGACATTTTGAGAGACTTTCAAGCTTTTAAGCTTTGGCTATGGCTAAATTTCTTGTGAGGGAGGGATTCCCCTATTCAAGTTCAAATTGACTTATCTAAACTTGGCAACTTAGTGGCGTCTCCATTGCTAGCAAAATACAATCTGATTTCATGCTTGTGGTTATCATGGACGTGAGTTTCATGGTGGTTAGGGGCTGATCTTGGTTGGGTTTTGTTCCTACAAAATCAGTATTCAAAGTTCTTGGGGTTTTGAGAAAGATGCTTGGGGGTTTGCTTGGTTTCCAACCCAAGTGAGGTCTTGTCACTTGCTTGGTTTCCAACCCAAGTGGGACGCATCATGGCTCCAATTTAGTCGTCTTTCTCTTCAACACATATGCTATGCGGAAATGTCATAAACTTGCTTTATGACCACACCACGACTCTAAATGAGTCTTAGGAACAGACTTAGATGGAACTACATTCGGGACATATATTGTTGTTTACAATGCATATCCTCAAAATGAACAAGACATTGTACTATAACTAAACATAGATCTTATTATTTTTAGTAGGGTCTAATTTCTCTTCTCTGAAATACCATTATGCTGTGGTGTTCCAGGTGGTGTGAGTTGGGATATTATCCCATGATCAACTAAGAATTCCTAAAAATCTCAATCACTGTATTCTCCTCTATTATCCGAACATAGAGTTTTGATTGTCTTACCTAATTAGTTCTCAATCTCAGTACAAGTACTCTTTGAACTTTTTAAAGGTATCTAACTTGTGCTGCATTAGGTAAATGTGACTGGCTCTTACATTCATAACCTCATCGGGCTCTTACATTCATCGATTTCTAAATGTTCGAATGTATTATCTCAAGTGGTTGACTAACTCTTATACATTTTCCAGAAAAAGATCTCTTGGTCATTTTCCTTCTAGACATGATTCGCAGACTGAAGTTCCAATCTTTAATTGGTTTAAATCTCCGTTCTTAATCAACCTATCTAACTGGTCAAGGCTAATATGACCAAGTCTAAGATGTCACAAATATATGTCATTGTGAGAAATCTTTTACCATTTTATTTTATGTTTTTCAACCTTAAACATTTCATTGCTGAGCACTGAATTATGTGTTCACGACCTTTACATATATAGATTATTTTCAAAGTTTCCTGTGCATATAGTTTTTTTGGATAAAGTAAGTATATTAACCAAAAAGGAACAAAAACAAAGGGGCATACCCCAAACAACTAGAGAGGACATGCCCTCCTAGCAGAAGAGCCAAAAGGCTACAAACAACATAAGACCATCAAAAGATATCATTGGGCAAGTTCTAGGAGAGGTGAAGCCATTTATTATCATAAGATGGTTCCATATTTCACAATAAACTAGCATGAGTCCGAACAGAAAACAAAATGTCACTGAGAAGAACACTGACAGGACGAGGAGGCACATCATGAGTGCGGGCATTCCTCTCCCTCTAGATGTAGTAGACAGAAGTTGCGAACGAAAGACGAACATGGAGATGACATAAGGACATGTCGGTATACTGATACATCCACTTAACAGTCTGTATCCAAGCCCGAAAACTCCAATCTATCCCACACATAGCCAACAACGATATCCAAATCCATGAAGAGAATGAGCATTGGAAGAAAAGGTGATCGACATCCTCCTCTGAACAACCACAAATGACACATCTCGAGCAAGCAGAGATACCGAAACGCGACAAATAATCCTGAGTACAGAGGCCACCTAGTCAACCAGAGCATAAAAGAATGGCGCCGAATAGCCTTACGAAACCAAACAACCCGATACCAATGCACCAAAGTGCCCCTCGACCTCATAGCATTCCAAGAACTGTATACTGAAAACCTCATTCTACCATCATCCTCCCAAATCAACTCATCCTCCCTCCAACTAGAAGGAACTGAAGGAAGGGACCGGGCCAACTCCACAAGGGCAGCAGACCAAGCCGGAGGCCAATGCCAAGAAGAGTCTGAGACAATAGTAGCTATCGTGGCCATCATATCCAAGCCAGAGTCATAAATGAATCTCTCACCCATTGTATCCACAATTGGACCCAACGGATGCCATTTATCAAACCAAAGCACAACCTTCTTACCATTCCCAAATTTGAACCTCATCCTCCGACGAGCCAAGAACGAAGCTCTAAAATCTTCCTCAAACTCCACAGACAATCTCCAGGACAAGACACCTACCAAAAGCTATGCCCACGAAGCAAGTTAGACTGAACCTAATTCGACCAAGAGGAGACTTGACCAGAACAAAGAAACCATATGTGCTTAACAATGGCCGCTCTATTCCAAGATTCCAAACTTTTAATCCCCAAACCCCCTTCTTCCAAGGGTAAACAAACTCTACACCAAGCCACCTTTGCCCCAGAGGAGATAAGCTTACTTCCCTTCCAGAGGAAAGATCGAAGAGTCGCCTCCTCCTTCCTAATAACAGACTTGGGAAGGATGAACAAGGAAGACCAATAAACTTGTATAGAGAACAAGACTGACTTGATGAGCTGAAGCCACCCCGCATATGAAAGTAACCTACCACACTAACTCTTGGCATGTCCAACAATATGCTCTACCAGGGAAGCATAATCTGAGGCCCGAAGCTTAGAAGAAATCAATGGAACACCCAAATAATGCACTGGAAGCACACCCACTTGGAAACCCAAAACATGAAACAATCGATCCTTAAGAGTAGGTGAAATACCAGAGGAGAAAAGATGACTCTTAGCTGGATTCGGAACCAAACCTGATAGACCCATGAACTGCCGAAGACAATCCCTGATCAGAGAGACCGAGGAAATATCTGCCTTACAAAAAATCATCAAATCATCAACAAAACAGAGATGTGTGAGATAGTCTTTTGAACAGCGCCAATGAAACTTAAAACCCCAATCCTGAGCCATATTCCAAAGAAGACCCGTAAGAACTTCCATAGCCAAAACAAACAGATAAGGGGACATAGGATCACCTTGACGCAAACCACAGCCCCCGGAGAAGAAACCATTCAGCTTAACATTAATAGCTACAAAGAACATTGTAGTAGTCATACATTCCTAAATCCAACCCACCATCCTCTCTGGGAACCCAATAGTCCTCAAAACCTCAACCATAAAATTCCAACGAACAGTGTCATAAGCCTTCATCAAATCAATCTTAAGAGCACATCTCCAAGTCCCGCCACTCTGATGATAATTCCTCACCAATTCCTGGCACAATAAGATGTTGTCGCTAATACGTCGCCCCTCGACAAAAGCATATTGATTAGTACTGACAACCGAATGGAGAACAATCTTAATCTGATTCGTAATAAGCTTGGCAATATAGTTGTAGATAGTGTTTCAACAGGAGATAGGTCGAAAGTCCTTAACCTGGGAAGGGTTGGGAATCTTCGGGATCAAAGCAATAGTCGTTGCATTAACCTGCTTCAGGAGTGTGCATATAGTAATTCCATCTCTACCAATAATAACCAAATTATTATTAAATGAAACAGAAAAACTATCATCTAATATTTTAGAAATAGAAATCAAATTCCTACGAAAACTAGGAATATATAACACATTGTTCTAACATAAATAACATTTATTTAAAAGTTTAAACTAGAAACTCTCATTACTCTTACTGAAACGGCATCTCATGTCCCAACCTTCATGATGTAGTCACTTTAGCAAGGTCATTCCAAGAATCAAGTAGCTGCAAAGTAGAACAAACATGATTAGTGGCTCCAGAATCAATAATCCATGCAGATTTATCATCCTCCACTAATAGAGATTCGATGACAAGTAAATCATATTTACCCGTGACCTTCTTCCTTTTTAGCTCTGTAAGGTATTTAGGACAATTCCTATTTCGATTCCCATCTTTGTTGCAATGGAAATACTTTTTTTTGGAAACTGTACAAAAGTAGATGGGGCATACCCCAAACAACTAGAGAGGACATGCCCTCCTAGCAGAAAATCTAAAAGGCTACAAACAAAACAAGACCATCAGAAGATGTCATCGGGCAGGTTCCAGGAGAGGTGAAGCCATTTATTATCATAAGATGGTTTCACTCTACGTAATAAACTAGCACGAGTCTGAACAGTAAACACAATATCACTGAGAAGAGCACCGACAAGGCGAGGAGGCACATCATGAGTGCGGGCATTCCTCTCCCTCCAAATGAAGTGAACTGACGCAACAAACAAAAGACGAACAAGAAGATGACATAAAGAGCCATCAGTGAAGTGATACATCCACTCAATAGTCTACAGCCAAACCCGAGAACTTGGCATCTTTGGAGCTTTTCTTGTTCTTCTTTATCGGCTTTGCCTTAGCTTTCCCAATGTTTTTCTTCTTCTTCTTTCCAGATTTATAAGATTCGATAATATTTTCCTCTCCACTGGGCTTACGAGGATCCACCAGCATGGACTCATAATGGGTGAGCTCATTTAGTAGTTGAGTCAAAGTAAAAGACAACTGGTTCATAACATGGTTGCTTTTAAACCGTAGGAAACTCTGCGGAAGAATTTCCATGATCATGGTCACTTGGCTACGCTCGTTAATATGAGCTTTATGAGTTTCAGTTGTGTTGAGATAGGTCATCATCCTTAAGACATGCTCTCGGACTGATGTCCATTCTTTCATCCTAGTGGTCATCGCTGAAGACGTAGCCTCATGACGCTGTCGCTCCGAAAGCTGCCCGAACATGATCTATAATGACTACATCATCAAAGATGATGTAACCATTGGCTCATGCTTTGAAGTAAGAACCTCGGAAATCCATGTTAACAGGTAGTAGTTGGATTTCTAATTGGCCACGACCTATTTTCTGATTAGCATCGTGCGCAGCTTGGCCAGAATTTCTGGCTGGCTCGAGAGGAAATTCCTTCATCATGACAAATATAAGATCTTCACATACAAAGATTGCGTTCATATTACTTTTCCATTTAACATAATTATCTCCCGTTAACTTGTCATTAGAGAGAATAGCAATAATTGGAGAAACCATGGCTGAAATAAAATAAAATAAACATGCATTTAATATTCATTCATCGCATATTAAAATTATCAAACATTTAGGCATAAAATTAAACATGATGCATGAACCATGTATAATGAGCTGGAAACCTAAAGAATTACTATGCTAAGGAAATCTATCATCCCATAAATCAGTGTCGTCGTAGGGTAGGTCAAGTATTTGTACGATAGATCGAGACAATCTCAATTGATTAATATATATGCGGGAATAACTCTTATTCCTATATTAACCAACCACTGTATGATTTGATGAAGGAATACTGATTAACATTTAATCATTCCTTCGTGAGTGTAACCTGTTGGTTCAAAACCCTTGGACTTAACTACTGAAGTGCCGCTGTAGGGTAGGTCAGTTCACCATATACATCTAGAGTTCTGTAACGACCGGAGGTCTCTACTATTGTTGACTCATTGACTATAGTACTATTACATCGGGCGACGAGTGTTACGTAATATAAATTTATGTCTGAGCATATATAAATTCGTAGAACGACTTTATGAATAAAGAGTAAATTCTTTGAAACTTCGATGTGGGATTCTAAGATGTTACATTACGGACAACCCATAGTATTTGGGCCGTAATTTTCTCATACGAACTCCGATTTTTATGCATTATATATCACCGAAAGCTACGATCGGGATCTTCAACTTTTGCGTTGAACAGTTTTCCAAATTTGAACCAGAAATGGACTAAAAAGCATATCAAAAATTCGGATGAATAGTAACTGAGGGCATTCTAGTAAAATCCATAAACTTCTACACTCATCTATTTTTTTAAGGTCAACTATAAAAGGGGTGTACTATTCATAAATTCACAAATTTGCAAACAAAAGGAGAAGAGAAGACGTGGGAGAAGAGAAGAGAAGAGAAGAAGAAGAAGAAAATAAAAGAAAAAGAGAAAAGAAGAAGAGAATGAAGAAGAAAGAGAGAAGAGAAAGGAAAAAGAAGAAACAAACAAAGAATGGAGCAGTTTGGCAACCATTAGAGACTTGGGAGATATTGGAAATCAAAAGACAGGGGTAAGAAATCCATGACCCAAATTTTTAAAATGTTAAAGTATTGTGTTGAGAGCATGTATATGATGATGATTGTGTGATTTTTTGTTTTGAGGCAATGGAAATGTTGATAAACCCCAATTTGTTAAGTTTTGGTGTAATTTGGTGAAGTGCCTTAATCCATAAAATAAAATAAAATTTGGTGAAGTGCATGAAATGGATTAAAAATTGATTGTTAATGTAATGGTAGTTTAGAGTATGAGAATTGGGATGATATATGATGTATTGTACATTGGTCTTTAGTATGGAAATGTTTGTATGGAGTGTAATTTGAGGTTTTGTGCATTGCATGAACTTGGAAAAGCAAAACAAAATCCTGGAAAACCAGGTAGCGTCGAGATGTTGAAGAACTTTGCGTCGTGACGCGCAAGGGTTTGTGTCGCGATGCGTGGCACAGAATTTCCCAGAATCAATTTGTAACCACTTCAGTTCCACCTTAGCGTGTTAGAGACCACCCTTACGGTCTCGTATTAGTTCATATACACACATTACATCTTAGTACAAATGTGATATACCAAGTTACGATATCACGTACTTGAATTTAGTAGTTTAGCCTAGTTTCAGAACTTATCTCGTAGTTTTTAGTCAAATCAAGTTATCACTGATAGACAATTGCAGGAGTTGCAATCTCATTCGACGAAGCGGTATAGCTCCAGCCAGATTCTGAACTCTGTGAGTGGACACTACTCTTTTAAATTTATTTTCATGTTGTTATTTTTGCAACAGATTTACTTTTATGCCTCAGGCGATAGATCATTTTTATTACAGTTATTGCATAAAAGCTTATGATTTAAGTTATATTTGAGAAAGAAATGTTTTACAGAACATGTGTTATGTTTTTCAGGGCATGTGGGAAAAACCCACCCCAGTATGTAACTGGATACAGTTTGGAATTGACGGATAGAGAACATGTGCACATATAGAAGACTGGGGGGACGGCGATACGTAACGCCCCCAGATCCTAGTTCAGGGCTAGGGGATAGTGATACGTAACGCCCCTAGACCCTAATTTCAGGATCAGGTAGTAGCATGGATCAGCATTACCGGCTCTAGTTTTGTAGCTTGTGGGACAATGATACGTAATGCCCCAAGACCACCAGTTTCAGGGACATAGTGGCATGCTTTGGAGGACGGCGATACGTAATGCCCCAAAGTCATGGTTTTGCATTCCTGGCTCTAGATAGGCGTATGAGGGGACGACGATGCGTAACGCCCTCATACGTCAAGCTTTCAGATATATACCAGTTTACAGATTCCAAATTTTCAGTACACAACTTTTAGAAATCAGATTTTAGAAATAGTTTTCATAACCTAGAGCTTCAAAAGTAGTTTTCAGAAATATTAGTTTTATAAAGGAGATTTCAGATGCAGTTTTCGGAAAAGAGTTTTCATATAAAGTTACTTTTGGCACTTTGGTTTGAAAATCAAATGTTTTGATATTAGTATTTCAGTTTTTCGTCCACTCACGTAGATTGTACAACGATCTAACCCCCCACTCCCAGTTTCATTGTCTTGCAGGTTTCTCGGAGGACAAGCTCGGGAGGACGGATACTGTTGCAGTCATTAGGGTGTGGAGTCCACCTGGTCAAGTTAGAAGTGAAGTCCAGTTCAGCTAGAGTTAGGAAGTGACATGTAACATATATCTTGTTTAGTAAAGGTTTCATATATATTGCATTGTAATAATCGTTGTCAGAGTTGTATTATGTATTAATATAGAGTATGTGTATGAAAAGTGTTATACATTCATAAGTGATGAGTTGGGCAATGGTCACTTGCATAAGTTTTATGTGAGATACTAATTGCATAAGTCAGTAGTAAGAGGCTTAAGGGAATAGTACGGCCTACTCCCTGCCGGTAACATCTCCAAGATCGGGGATGTTACAAATATGGTATCAGAGCATAGTCTAGGGAGTCAGTGACTGCAGTGGGTAGAGTGTTGGGGTTTTATATACGCAGTATGTACGGGATGCTCGTATGCAAGGCACTACCTCTCTAGTATCTGATCCTCGAGTACGTCCTCAAAGTTCTATAGATAGGTTAGTGAGTCTTCCCAGACTAAACGAATAGTATTCCTTACTAGAATAATTATACTCTATATCCAAGATTAGGAATCTTCTTGAAGTTATTCAGCTTATTACCCATATGTATAAACAAGCCATGAAATCGAACAGTGAGATTTTAAGAAAAGTACCCGAGGGAGTGGGAAAATGAGTTATAAGAGAGAGAGACACGTAGAGGTTTAAGCAGTCGAAGATGGAAAGGTTAGGAGAGAGAGAGATAGAGAGAGAGAGAGAGAGAGAGAGAGAGAGAGAGAGAGAGAGAAAAAGTCAAAAAGAAAAGCAAGGAAAGAAAAGGTAAGGAATAGTCGATCCAAGAAATCAGAGATAGTAAAGAGATAGAGGTATAGAATGAGATAAGATAGAAAACACCATAACTTGGGATAGTGAAGAAGAATATAGTAAGTCCGAATAAGAATTAAATACCGAGTAGACTTGAGTAGAGTTTCTTCCCTCCCAACAAGATTCATTTTCTCCTCAGAAACATTCTTCCAACCATGTTCAATAGTCTTGAAGCATCACATATAGATAGTGAGTTCCCTAATAATCAAGGATAGCCACAAGGCAAAAAAAGCAAGAAATCAAGAATAGTCATAAAGGCTTCTAATAGATATGAGATGCCAGAAAAACACAGATATTTTAGATTTCCCAACCCAGGCCACAGGCGACTAAGAAGAATGACGTTAGAAAAATGACTAGTTGTCTTAACCAAGCACTTCGATAGAGACAAGACCCTAAGTTATTTTGTTTTCAACTACTTAGTCAAACTTGTCAAGAAAGCTGTCCTGACAGAACCTACCTTTTTTTTTTTTTTGGATAAGGTAAGAATGTATTAACAAAAGAAACAAAAGCACAGAGGCATATCCTAAACAGCTAGGGAGGACAAACCCTCCTAGCAACAAAGCGAAAAGCTAAAAAATGGGGGAAACCCCAGACAACTAGAAAGGACATACCCTCATAGCAAAACCCGAAAAGCTACAAAAAAGCAACATCAGAAAATATCATCAGGCATGCGCCACGAAAGGAGAAGCCATTTATTATCATAAGATGGTTTCACCATTCTTAGTAAACTAGCACGAGTCCGGACAGAAAACACAATATCATAAAAAATAGCACTGACAGGGTGAGGTGTCAGATCATGCATGCGGGCATTCCTCTCCCTCCAGATGTAGTAAACTGAAGCAGCAAACAAAAGCCGAACAAGAAGAAGACACAACGAGGCATCGGTGAACTGATACATCTACTCAACAGTCTACAGAACAAGAACTCCAATCTACCTCACACATAGCCAGCACAGTAGACCAAACCCGCGAAGAGAAAGTGACAGGAAACTCACTAGGATGCGAATCCAACAAACCCCAAGTATTTATCTCTAAGCCCCAAGAACCTTAATAAATGATTTTGTAAAAACAAAACCCATCCAAGATCAGCCCTAAACCACCATGAAACATTGCCCATGATAACTCGAAACATGAAATCAGTGTGTTTTACTAGCAATAGAGATGCCACTAAGCTTGCTAAACTTAGATAAGTCAATTTTAAACTTGAAAAGGGGAATCCCTCCCTCACAAGAATTCAGCCATAACCAAAAGCATAAAAGCTTCAATGTTCTCTCAAATTCGTGAATGATCCAAAATGAAGAAGAAAGAAAGTTTAAATAGTGTTACAAAGAGAAACCTAAAGGCATAAAGACAACAATACCCCTAAGGGGAAATTACAAAAATACCAAAGTTTTCAAGTCTTCAAAGGCTTGTAAAGCTTCATTCAGAACTAATTTGGGCCAAGTGAAGTGGCTTTGGGCCCTCTCCATTGAAGCCCACATGCATCTCTATTTGTTTGTTGCAATCGGCCATAAAACTCTTAACAAATCCCGTCATTGCTTCTCTGAGTCTTTTGGTCTTCTGTCTTGTAATTGGCCCTTCTGGTACTTGTAATGGGTCTATTGTTTTGCTGGCCATGTCCTTTGATGCTCCACGTGTGGCCTGGATCATGTCATCCTCTCCCTCTTGAAAAGGATTCGACCTCGAATCTGTACCTGCATCAAAAGGAGTTAAGTCATAACAGACACATTATACTTACCTTGTAAATCCAGCTTGTATGCATTGTCATTAATCCGTTCCAAGACTTGAAATGGACCATCCCCTTTCGGTTGTAGCTTAGATTTACGTTGTTCAGGAAATCTCTCTTGGCGCATGTGTACCCAAACCCAATCTCCAGGCTAAAATACCACACGTTTTCTTCCCTTATTAGCTTGAGAAGCATATTGCTCATTCTTTCGTTGTATGTGCTCTCTAGCTTTCTCATGTATATGTTTCAACAAATCGGCTTTCCTTTTTCCATCTAACCCCGCATGCTCATCAACATGGAATAGTAACAAATTTAATGGAGTTAGTGGATGAAAACCATAAACAATTTCAAATGGTGAGTAAGATGTAGAGGAATGAATACTACGATTATATGCAAATTCAACAAAGGACAAATAGTCCTCCCAAGTTTTCAAGTTCTTATTGATAATAGTACGCAATAACTGAGTCAAAGTCTTATTAACAACCTCGGTCTGGCCATTAGTTTGGGGGTGGCAAGTAATAGAATACAAAAGTATAGTTCCCAACTTACCCCATAAAACTTTCCAAAAGTGACTAAGGAATTTAACATCACTATCTGAAACTATACTCTGTGGAATCCCATGGAGTCGTACTACTTCTCTAAAGAACAAGTCAGTAATGTTAGTGGCATCATCAGTTTTATGACATGCTATAAAGTGTGCCATCTTACTGAACCTATCAACCACTACAAAGATGGAATCTCTACCCTTCCTAGTCCTAGGTAAACCCAATATATAGTCCATTGATACATCTACCCATGGCTCACTAGGTATAGGTAATGGTATATACAACCCATGAGGCAGAACCTTAAATTTAGCCTGTTTAAAAGTTAAGCATTTATCACACAAACGCTCAATATCTCTCCGCATTTTAGGCCAATATAAATGTTCACTCAATACCCCTAAGGTTTTGGCAATGCCAAAGTGCCCCATTAAACCTCCCCCATACGCTTCCCTCACTAACAACTCACGCATACTACAAACAGGAATGCATAATCTATTCTCCCTAAACAGAAACCCATCATGTTGGTAGAATTTACTAAATGTAGACTTTTCACATGTAGCATAGATAATACTAAAGTCAGTATCATTTGCATAAAGTTCTTTAATAAATTCAAACCCGAGCATTCTTGCATTCAATGAAGTAAGTAAAGCATACATTCGCGATAGTGCATCAGCGACAATATTTTCCTTACCTTGTTTGTAGCGGATTACATATGGAAATGTCTCAACAAACTCTAACCAATGTGCGTGCCTTTTGTTCAGCTTTCCTTGACCTTTCAAATGCTTCAATGACTCGTGATCTGTATGGATCACAAACTCTCGAGGCCATAAATAATGATGCCAAGTCTCAAGAGCACTCACTAGCGCATACAACTCCTTGTCGTATGTGGGGTATCTCAAAACTGCTCCATTAAGCTTCTCACTAAAGTAGGCTATTGGTCGCTTTTCTTGCATAAGAACCGCTCATATGCCTAATCCGGATGCGTCATACTTAATCTCAAATATCTTCTCAAAGTTGGGTAGTGCCAAGACTGGTGCACTACACAACTTCATTTTCAGATGGTAGAATGCACGCTCCTACTCTTCACCCGATTTAAAGCCAACAGTGTTCTTCACCACTTCAATTAGGGGTGCTGCAATACTCCTGAAGTCTTTAATAAATATGCGGTGACTTCTGTCACTGTTGCTGGTGTTGGCCAATCCTGAATTGCCTTCATCTTTTCCAAATCTATCTCGATGCCATCTACACTCACAACAAATCCAAGGAAAACAATTCTATCCATACAAAAAGTGCACTTATCAAAGTTAGCATACAGTTTTTCTTGCCTTAACACATCATGAACATGCTTCAAATGCATAACATTACGTCCGGATTTCCATCCAATATACCAATGGAAAACATAATGCACTTATAAAGCCCATGTATATTAAATTTTTGAATTTCCAATTTTAAACCATTAAACCAATTGATCTTATTATTTTATTTGCATGCATATCAAATTCCAATTTAACACTTAAATTTTATAAAATCACATTTTATGACTAGAATATTCATGCATCTAAAACATGTTATGACATGTGAAAATGCAAGAGTAGGCACCCTAAGCTATATAACATCTTATTCAAATATTTTGACATAAACATACACATAACAAACGGGCGTCGCGACACGCTGCAAATCATCGCGCCGCTGGACTAAAGATGCGACTCTCAAACAACAGGTATGCGCATCACGACGCTAAACTAAAGACGCGTGACGCCTCACATATTCTAGGTTTTAAATAAGTATACTCAAGAAGGAAATAAGGCAATAAAATTGCATTGACCAGACTCTTATTTTTTATACTAATCTAATTAGTTGAAAATGTTTCAAGGCATCCATTGGTCTTCAAATCTCACTCCATGGAGGTATTGTGTCTTTGGCGACATCGACTCTCCGAAATACATAGAATGTTACAACTTGAAATTTTTACATAGGAAATAAATTTACAACACTTGTAAAAATTTGGTCTTATGGCCTTACAATCCCAAAACCAAAAATAACACAAAAATAAGAGCTGGAAAAATTTACAATCAATGCAGTAAATTTATCACATGAATCTAAAATAAACATTCATTACATGAACATTAAAATATGCATATTCATCACAACATGCATACAAATGATTTTTATTTCATATTAATCAATAAAAACATAAATTTTTAATTAAAAAAAAAAAAGGTTTAAGAACATTTTTCAACCGCGCTCTTGATACTAATTATAGGAAATGCTTTCCCTCGTGCAGCGGAAGTAGTTTAGGCACCCGAATCGACTTAGAAAATTTGTATGTCCTTTCCTTTTGATGACCGAATCTGACCAGCCCCTAGTTTGATATTTTGCTTATGTTTTTAATAATATTTCAGCCCCGGAACAGCGCCAAAATAGCATGTCGGATCTGATCAGTCTAGCACCAAAAAAAATGCACAGCTCACCAGAACAGCCCTTAATTTGTGTGTGATGTATCAGTGTTTCAGGTCTGATTTTTCTCACAAAACAACTACACAACACCCTTGAAATATCCATTTATATTGACAGGAAACTCACTAGGATGCGAACCCAAGTATTTTTCTCTAAACCCCAAGAACATTAATCAATGATTTTGTAAAACAAAACCCATCCAATATCAGCCCTAAACCACCATGAAACATTGCCCATGATAACTCGAAACATGAAATCAGTGTGTTTTGCTAGCAATGGAGATGCCACTAAGCTTGCTAAACCTAGATAAGTCGTGACATGATCCAGGCAGACAACAAACCAAATGACGCATTACAAGTACCAGAAGGGCCAATTACGAGGCAGAGGACCAAAAGACTCAGAGAAGCAATGGCGGGATTAGTTCAGAGTTTTATGGCCGGCTGCAACAAACAAATAGAGGCGCATGTGGGCTTCGATGGAAAGGGCCCAAAGCCATTTCACTTGGCCCAAATCAGTTTAGAATAAAGCTTTCTAGGCTTTTAAAGACTTAAAGACTTGATATTTGTGTAATTTCGTTTTTTAGGGGCATTATTGTCTTTATGCCTTTAGGGTTTCTTTTTGTAACAATATTTAAGCTTACTTTCTTCTTCATTTGAGCAAGCAACGAATTTATAAACTAAAAGCTTAAAGCTTTGGCTATGGCCGAATTATTGTAAGGGAGGGATTCCCCTTTTCAAGTTTGAATCGACTTATCTAAGTTTTGGCAAACTTAGTGGCGTCTCCATTGCTAGCAAAACACTACAAGGATTCATCTTAAATGACAAGAAACCCACTTGGATCGAAATCCAAGCAAACCCCAAGCAACGGACAGAACCCCAAGAACCGCGAATATGATTTTGTAGAAACAAAACCCTTCCAAGGCCACAAGAAGACCCACAAAGAACTTGCCCTTGAGAACCTTTAAGATGAATCCTTGTAGTGTTTTGCTAGCAATGGAGACGTCACTAAGTTTGCCAAAACTTAGATAAGTCGATTCAAATTGAAAAGGGGAATCCCTCCTTACAATAATTCGGCCATAGCCAAAGCTTTAAGCTTTTTGAGTTTACAAATTCGTTGGTTTTTTAAAATGAAGAAGAAAGTAAGCTTAAATATTGTTACAAAAAGAAACCTAAAGGCATAAAGACAATAATGCCCCTAAAAACGAAATTACACAAATATCAAGTCTTTTAAAAAGCCTAAAAAGCTTTATTCTAAACTGATTTGGGCCAAGTGAAATGGCTTTGGGCCCTTTCCATCGAAGCCCACATGCGCCTCTATTTGTTGGTTGCAGCCGGCCATAAAACTCTGAACTAATCCCGCCATTGCTTCTCTAAGTCTTTTGGTCCTCTGCCTCGTAATTGGCCCTTCTGGTACTTGTAATGCGTCATTTGGTTTGTTGTCTGCCTGGATCATGTCATTAAAGGTTCTCAAGGGCAAGTTCTTTGTGGGTCTTCTTTGTGGCCTTGGAAGGGTTTTGTTTCTACAAAATCATATTCGCGGTTCTTGGGGTTCTGTCTGTTGCTTGGGGTTTGCTTGGATTTCGAATCCAATTGGTTTTCTTGTCATTTGGTATCTAGAGCTCAGGGTTCCAAGGTCTGATTTTTCTATCTTTCCTTTTGTTTGATTCTGTTTTTCTCTTGTTCTTTGTTATTTTCGTTTCAGTTCTGTTAGATCTTGTTTCTGTTTTTTTGTTTTGTTTATTTCTGGATCTGTTTTTGGTGTGTTTGTTCTTTGTTATTTTCGTTTCAGTCCTTGTTGGATCTTGATTCTGTTTTTGTTTTGTTTATTTCTGGATCTGTGTTTGGTGTGTTCTGCATATCAGTTCATTCCAGTTGCATATCAGTTCATCTTCATCACTTTTTCCAGTTATGGGCTTCTGTTCTGTCTTCCTATCAGTTCGTCATAGTCATTCTGTTCTTTAGCATATGTTTAGAAATAAGCATGTTCTGGCGGCTATGTGTTTTGTTTCTAAAACCCTGTGTAGTGTGAAATCAGCCACCTGAAAACTAAGTGAAGTCTGAAATCAGACCTAAACTAACCTTTGAAATCTGCCTCTGAAATCAGACTATGAGTTCAGACCCTGAAACTTAACTATTGAATCAGCTCTGAGATCAGACCCTGAAACTTAGCCTCTGAAATCAGACCCAGAACAGTAGCCTCTTAAATCAGACCAGACCAGTAACCTCTGAAATCAGACCTAGACCAATAGCCTCTGAAATCAGACCCTAACCAGTAACCTCTGAAAATTAGCCTCTGAATTCAGACCCTGAAATCAGACCCTTATTCAACTCTGAAATCAGACACTGACCAATAGCCTCTGAATTCAGACCATCATCAGACTGAAATCAGCTTTGAAAACCAGCCTCTGAAATCAGAACCTAAATCAGCCTCTGAAATCAGAACCTAAATCAGCCTCTGAAATCAGAACCACATTTAGCATCTGACGTTATCAAAAAAAAAAAAAAAAAAGAAAAAGGGTCTTGAGTGATAGTGATCACTTGAGCAGAAAAAAAAAAAACAAAAAAACAAAACAAAAACAAAAAAGTAAAAAAGTGATTTTTTTTGGTTGAATCTAGTTTGTTCCCTATTATCATTTAGGTGCCCGTGGAGGGTATTCCATCAAAATTTTATAGAGGTGCCAATTTTCTCCCGAAATTGCATACGACCGTGAATTTGCATGCTTATTTTTTTCCATTGTGCTAATGTTTACTCCTTATTTCTAATTACTCTAGCTTAAATATTATTGATTGAGTCTCCGTCATTACTATTCCTATTCGCGTTTTGTTTTCCGCCTGCCCTATATATATATATTATATATATATTGTGGGTCCTTTGTGTTTCATGCTGGCTTGAGGACTACATTTGGTTTGTATTCTTGGATTGAGTGTGTCACATTTGAATTGAGGACGAACTCAAGAGTGGTAAAAGGCAGTGATTGTGAGCACAGTATCGGGTAAAAGCCAATAGAGTGCAAACACGAGTGGAGTGATATCATTCGAGTGTAAACACGTGAGATTGTGAGGATTTAGATATTTGCTTTACTTTCCTGTTATTTCTAATCTGTTTGTTTAGTGTTGAGATGGCAGGTCTAACTACTGATGAAAAGCTTGAGGCATTGGATAGGAAATTTACAGATATGATGGAGAATATGAATACTGCTTTGGAGAGATTGTCCAAGAGTGTAGAGAGTATTCAAACTGGTAGCGGTCCCAGAGTACCACCACCTCAGAATGTACCACCACCTCACAATGTGCCACCTCGCCGTGTACCACCACAGTATGTACCACCAGATGAAGAGGAAGCTGAAAATGAGTTTGATGATTCTGATGGTTTTGATGATGTGGAGGAGAGATTTCAGCCTGGGCATGATAGGAGGCCTAATAGGAGGTTTGATAGGAGGAATGATATGAGGGATAGACGGTTTGATGATAGAGGTGCATTTGATGCCAGAAGAGGGGATTATGATCGGAGAGGATATGGTAGGCGAGTAGATGTAGATGGTGATCTAGGTAGCATCAAGATCAAGATACCAACTTTCCAAGGCAAGAATGATCCTGAAGCTTATTTGGAATGGGAAAAGAAAATAGAATTGATTTTCAACTGTCATCACTACTCAGACGAGAAGAAGATCAGTCTAGCAGCAATTGAGTTTACCGATTATGCTATGATTTGGTGGGATCAGCTTGTCTCTACTCGGAGGAGAAAACTATGAGAGACCGGTTCAGACATGGGCAGAACTTAGGGGTCTCATGAGAAAGAGATTTATACCCAGCCATTACTATAGGGAGTTGTATCAGAAACTACAACATCTGTATCAGGGGACCAAAAGTGTTGAGGACTATTACACAGAGATGGAAGTTGCCATGATCAGGGCAAATGTAGTTGAGGATGCAGAAGCTACTATGGCACGGTTTCTATGGGGCTTGAATAGAGAGATTGCAAACATGGTGGAGTTGCATCATTATGTTGATTGGAGGATATGCTTCACATGGCTATCAAGATAGAAAGGCAACTCAAGAAAAAGTCAACATCCAGATTTGGTACTCAAGCTACTTCTGCATGGAAAGGGAAAGGGTTCCGAATGAGAAGCGAGATGGAGGCTTTGACAAGCCTAGAGGCGAATTCAGTGGAGGCTTTAATAAGCCTAGGGGCCGAACCTAGTGCCAAGGGTAAAGAGGCTGCGGAACCGAGCAAAACTAGACCAAAACCTGAGGGTGCAGCTGCTAGAACTAAAGATGTCAAGTGTTTCAAGTGTTGGGCATGGGACACTATGCTTCACAATGTCCCAATAGGCGTACCTTAGTGATTGATAAAAAGAGTGGAGAGGTGTACTCTACCCATAGTGAGGTTGAGGAGGAGATGCCAGAGTTGGAGGATGCTAGTGACCATGAGGGAGCTGCATACCCGCTGGATAACTTATCCTTAGTTGTCAAGCGTGCTTTGAGTGCACTTGTTGTAGAGGATGAGAGTGTGCAGCAGCGGGAGAACATATTCCATACTAGGTGCCGTGTGAATAGCAAGGGGTGTAGTATGATCATAGATGGGGGCAGTTGTACTAATGTAGCTAGCACAGCTTTGATTGAGCGATTGGGGTTGAGTTGCTTGAGACACCCGAAGCCTTACAAGTTGCAATGGTTAAATGATTGTGGGGAGATAAGTGTGACAAAGCAGGTACTGTTGAGCTTTACCATTGGGCC